>PVHX01013118.1:0-56187 GCA_004024805.1 Geosciurus inauris | reverse complement strand
ATATATATATATATATATATATATATATATATCTTTTTTTTTTTTTTTTGGTACCAGGGAGAGGATTGAACCCAGGAGCACTTGACCACTGAGCCACATTCTGTAGTCCTATTTTGCATTTTTTATTTAGAGACAAGGTCTTACTGAGTTCCTTAGTGCCTTGATCTTGCTGAGGTTGGCTTTGAACTCGTGATCCTCCTGCTTCAGCCTCCCAAGCCACTGGGATTACAGGTGTGCACCACCTTGCCTGGTAGAAATACATATTTATTTTTAATAGGTTTTCTATAATCACAATCCAGTTTTTAAAACAAGATTTCCATTAAGTACATTAAGCAAGATTTCCATTTGGTATAATTCTAAGTTGGGTATAAAGTGTAAATCCATTGGTTCTGTCCGATTTTAGGATAGAGTTCTGTAGTTGCATTTTATTCCTATTATAAGCAAAGAACCTGAGAAATGATACCCCAACTATTGTTCATTTACTGATAAAATTATTCATCTTAAAAATGAGTTATTCATTGTCTAGTCATCATTTGGAAAAAGAACTATAAAACTTCATTTTGACTAAGGTTCCACAATCACCCTTTTATTCCCTCTGCTTTAATTAGGCCTCTCTTTTCCCTACATCCCTGAACTCATACTGCTCCCAAACTGAGCAAGAGCAAAAATGAATGGAATGAACTCCTCTCAGCTTCTGCCAGGAATCAGTTGCCCACAATGGGACGCTTTTCCCATTAAACCCCAATGGTCTTTTCTCCTTGCTTGATCAGCTTGCCTTTAAGACATACTGCTTATCTCTGCTTTCCCCTCCTCTAAAAAAATTACCATATAATTTACCCTTAGTTTTTAATAATCTACATTAAAAAATTTTAGTAAATCTGCATAGATATACAGCCATCCCCACATGTCCAATTTACAAATACACTTTGAGTAAACTGAGGATTATCTTTGAGTAAACTGAGGATGCTACCCCAGGTGTCTATGGTCCTCCTCCCAGGATCAGTGGTTTGGAATAGCATGGTTTTTTTTGTTTGTTTGTTTTTGTGGTGCTGAGGATTGAACCCAGGGCCTTGTGCATGCAAGGCAAGCACTCTACCAAATAAGCTATATCTCCAGCCCAGAATGTATCCTTTATCATTACTGTAGAAGCCAAAGAGAACAAGCATAAACATATAAATACTTTGTTTTCACTGATGTAAGCATTCATATTTCAAAACAATTTATATATCCCAGTTCCATGACAAAAAGTATGAAAGAGTGAAAAGTTAGGGTAATGACACACTTTACAAATCAAAGTTTAAATCAGTAATTTTTACATGCTTTGTTCTATATAATTTTTCTTTAAGAAACAGGGAAATGTCAACATAACTACTTTCAAGATGTATCAGCTGAGTATGATTTTTTTTTCTCATCATAATTATCCCTGAGAATTTGCAAAAAAAGAAGAGCTAGAACATCAAGCTACAAATATCTGAATTGAGTGATTATCATGTTTTATTCAAGAAGTGAGAATTCATTACATAAGATGTTAGAACTGACTCTTCATTTTGACTCTGAGCCGTATATTCAAATATGTACCCCTGATGGTATTTCCCTTGTGCCTGATGTTATGATGATGAGACTAAGAACCGTCTTTCAAGAAATAATGTCTGACAGACAGTATCTTGATTAAGATGAACTTTAATTAAGATAAATGAGGCTGCTTAGTCATCTGTTTGGCATGATGAGTTCTGAATCTTCAGAATAATGTTAAAAGTGATGAAAAAATTTCCATTTTCTTATTGAAAACGCAAATTAGATTTAGAGTGGGTAGCGTGCCCACCTGTGCTATAAGCATGCTCTTATTAGAAAATACTGATGCTGCAATTTTATTATAGTGATCTCTGAACAGAGTGGATTGTACTGAGTAAAAAATATCACATAAGGATGCCGGTCAGCAGAATTTGTTTCAGAAAAAAATAGTTTTAAAAAAGATTAAGCATAATTGGTACTTATAAGCTTTTCATTTATATGACAGCGTTATCACCTTTTTTTGGGGGGGGGTGGTTAAGGTACTAATCCATTCAGATTCTCTAAAGAAATTGCACAGTACTTTAAACTTTGACATTCAAAACTTGTACTTGATTGAAACTTTTCTGAGTATCTCTTTGTTTTCTTCACTATGCAACAAATAACCACAAATATATGGTGTTAACATAACAAAATTTATTATCTCAGAATTTCCATGGGTCAGGATTCCTGGCATTAGGTAACTGGATCATCTTCTCAGTCTCTCCATGCTGAAATCCATGCAACAGTTGGGGCCATCATCTAACTGGAAGTTCAGGGTCCTTTCCCAGTTCATTCAGGTTATTGGCAAAATTGAGTCCCTTGTAAATATAGAGCTGATGGGTCCATTTTTTTGCCAGTTATTATCCAAGGATTGCTCTCAGTTCTTTGAGTATCATTCTATAAATTCACTTTGTTAAACCAGGAATAGTCATGATTTCAACTCATAAAATGCACAAAATGAATTTAAAAGTTAGAATCTCATTTTAGGGAACTTAATCCTTAATACCATATAATTTATAATATAATTTACTATTTCAATGTTAGATAATTTGGGCATTTTGTCCTACTAAATTATGAGTGATACCTTTTCTTAAATGCTTTTAAAGCACAGACCCATTGATGTGGTTTTCATAGTTGTCTTGTAGAGGCAGGCAAATGGGTGAGAGTCAAGACCTCATAATGAAGAAGATCTTGGGATTCTGCTAGCTCAATGGGCCCAAATTCTGCTATCCAGGAAGACATTGTGGAAGAGGCTGAATTTGTGTGTGGAAAGGTACATAGGCCAGATCCCCAAAAAATAGGGCTCTAGGCTACATAATCCAGGGATTGCACAAAAATTTCTATATTTGATGACTCAATAGTAATCCTATTAATGAATAAATTAAATACAAAGTGGCTTAATCATCACTTTGTGGTTTCAAGTGAGTTGTGAGTCTGCCTAACTTGTGGAGCAAAGAGAACTCAAAAACATTTAATGTGAATATTTCTCAATGTTATTTTCTTTAAATATTTATATGCTTTGGAATTCACCTTGGGCACACTTACCTTCCTTGAATATCCTTTACAATGATTCCATAGGTACATTTTTAAAAATTTATTTATTTTCCACTCAGAATCTCTGTCCTGAGACCAAGACATTTAACATCACATATTACTATGTCTAAAAGCAACTCAAAATCAACATGTCAAAATTAATTCTCCAAGGAATTTCTTCTGAATAAGGGATACCACAACCTCACAGATGCTCTTAAAGCAAATAAAGGTGTCATAGGACTCTTTTCTTTCCCTCTTCCCAGAAACCAAATAGTTAGCAAGTCATATGCACTGTAACTTTAAATTACTTCTTGCATACATCTGCTTCACTGGATGGCACCCAAATCTAGGTTACCAGAATCTTTTATGGGATATGATAGACTCCTAGTTGGATTTTCCTTTCTTATTTTTTCCCTGTGGTACTGCAATTTGAACCCAAAGGTACTTTACCACTTAGTTACATCCTCAGCCATTTTTATTTACTTTTTTTTTTTTTTTTTTTGAAATTTTGAGTCCAGGTCACACTAAGTTGCCCAAAGCTGGCCTCATACTTGTAACACTCAAGCCTCAGCCTCCTGAGTAACTGTGATTCCAAATGTGCACTATGATGCCAGATGTCCTAGATGCAGTTTCTAACTTGTATAAGAACCCTGCATAGTCCATTTATCATTTTACTTTTCTAAGCTACATATGTGAGAACATGACTCATTTATTTAAAATCTTTCATTTATTCCTAACGTTTTAGTCAACATTTCATTACTATAACAAAATACTTGAAATGATGTAATTATAAAGAGAAAATAATTATTTTGGCTCACAGTTTGGAGGCTCCAGTCCATGACTGATTGGCCCTGTTGATTTGGGCCTATAGTGAGATAGCATATCATGGTGGGAATATATGGTGGAGTAAAAACACTCAAATCAAGAGCCAGGGAACAAAAAGAAGTGACTGAGTTCCCACAATTCCCTTCAAAGGCATATTCCCAGTGACCTTAAGACCCCCAACCAGGCCTTGCCTCTTGAAAGTTCTACCTCCTTCCATTAGCACCACCCTGGGGACCAAGTCTTTAACACATGGACTTCTGAGGACATTGAAGATCCAAACTATATTGTCCAATTTCCCTTAAAAGTAAAATCCAAAAATCTAGATATGGCTTAAAAAGTCTTTTATTATCTGTTCTCTATACAAGTTTTAATATTTATTTCTTATATCTCCCTCCCTTCCCTTCATTATCTAATCACACAAATAATTAGATACAGTATGATCTCATTTCCCTTTGTCCTGTTGCTTATGAACTATATACTTTCTGGAATTTTTTTATATTTGTTTTTCTCATTATGTAGTTATATAGTAAGAATTGTTTTTTTAAATTTTTTAAAGTTGTTGATGGACCTTTATTTATTTATATGCAGTGCTGAAAATGGAACCTAGTGCCTCACATATGGTAGGCAAATGCTCTATTACTGAGCCCCAACCTCAACCCCCTATACTAAGCATTCTTAAGCTCTAATTCTAAATAAATTTCTTAGGAACATCTACAAAACATTTTGCTATAATTAGTCAAAATAGTACTTGGACATCTGTGCTTTGACTGCCTGAGTTTTCATCATGCATTGCCTTAAGTCCTAGTGTAATCGGCTTTCTTCTCTACTATACAAGAGGACAGGACTGGACCATGTCTCTATTTTCAGATATGTTTCTTAGAATACACCATGTTAGGCACAAAAGCAAAAAGTAAAGTTCTTGAAGAAGAAAGCAAAGAAGAAAAGAGGAAAAGAAAGAACTAAGTAAAAAAGGAAGGAAAAAATAAGAGATTAGAAAAATAAAACCTCCTTTTTGTAAGTAGCAGGTTATACAATAATTATTTAATAATTGGGCAAAGGAGCTATTAAGGATTTTTAAAAGGCATGACAATATCGTATAAAACTTCTGTAAGTTTAGCTTGATAGTGTTGTGGTAAAATAGACAGAAAAGGAGAGCAACTGCTTTTTGGATAGTGTAGGGGGAACCTGAATCTGAACTAAGGTAATGATATTAAAATGGCAAGGGAGGAACTGTGTGTAAGTACTCTGAGCTGCAAATTACAAGAGTTTGAAAACAATTAAAAGAAGAGAGGTTGAGATTCAGATAAGAGGGAGGTAAAGTCAAAACTGAGGTTGATCTGCTGATGCAAAAAAAAAAAAACAACAAGAAAATAGCTTTACATTTATCAAGCTATAGAGAAGAAATTAGAGGTGAGATATGAGTTCAATTCTATCATAAAATTTGAATAGTGATAGAAAATTTAAAAGAAAGCTTTTGTTTAGGAGAGGAATTTAGGTTAAAAATGAAGATACAGTAAATAGTTTGGAATCTTCAGTAAACTGAGGAAAGAACTAAGTATATTTTCTTTGAAAAAAAAAATCAAATACAAAGAATAGGTGCAATGCAGTTGCTTTCCAAGGTGGACTCAAAGTTTCTCTCAGCCTGACTAAACTGTAAAAGGACTTCCTCACAACTGCATGCTCCTGACCTTCTTATCTTAGAGCATCTGCTTTAGAAAACATGTAATTGTAAATCTTATCACTTCTCCTTTAAGAAGTAAATCTTCTCTCACCTTTTGGCAGGAATATCTTCTTCAAGGACTTGGGAGTCATCCCTCTGAAACACAATCAAGAAAAATAGGGTCCTTCTGTCCAAGTCTTTCCAGAGGGCAGTAGTCAGACAGCCTGACTTCCAAGTGTCAATTAGCAAAAACAGATGCTTTCATCATGTTGACCAACTTTCCCTTAACGTTTTCCTGTATTTTTCAACTACTCTATACTCTAGTATATACTGGGTTCCCAGCACCCTGGTAGAGGTAGAGCAGATTCCTGCTTGGAGGTGTGAACCACCTGGGAAAATAAAATAATCGATAAGGAATAACAGAAGTTATATTTAAAGGGGTGGTGGTGCTGGTGGGTCTTCCGGCCCTGATAGGAACTGAAACTAACAACTGAAAAAGGCTTCAATCCTTTATTTAATTGGGTGTGTGTGTGTGTGTGTGTGTGTGTGTGGATACATTAAAGGTTCCAGTGCAGCAAGCTTCTTGAGGAAAACAGGAAGTTTGGTGCTTGGCAGGTTATGCCCATCCCTCCTGGGGTGGCTGTGTTTGATCCTAGGGCTGAGAGCTAAGGCAGCTAGCCAGCCTGATCTGAGTTTTCTCAAACCAGGTAATTTCGCCCAGGAATTCCCAGAAAAGCAGCTTCCCTGCCTTAATGGCTCAAACAAAATCCATAGTTCATACACGGCTTCCAACACTAGTACATAAAATCGCTCCTGGTGTTCAGTTTTTGTTCTCTATTGCAATAACCTTTATTTCAATAATTTGAATACCTGTTGAACTCCATCCAGAGCAATTGTTTTCTTTGATGATACAGAAGGGCTTATCCTGTAACTTCATGTGTTAGGGACACTCTGATTATGATAAGCAACTACATGCAGCACTTACTATGAGTCAAGAAAGAAATAATGCTCTTAGTTATTTACATTTATTTATAGATTTAATCATCCAAATTGCTTTATGAAGTGGATTACTTTATTTCTCATTTATGGATGATAAATTTGGAACATAGGTAAGATTGGAGCCTGCATAAGTTTTTTAAATATTATTTTTTATTAAATATTTTATTTTAAAGCAGTTATAAGTTCAAAGTAAAGCTAAGAAGAAAATATAGAGATTTTCCTCATATTGCCCTCCCCATACATCCATCACCTCCTCCATCATCAAACTCTCTTCTCACCAGGGTGGTACATTTGTTACAACTGATGAGTCTTTTTTGACACAAAATAATCTGAAGTCCCCAGTTTAACATTACACTTCACTCTTGGTGTTGTACAAAGAATTTAGATGAATATGTAGGTGGCATGTATCCATCATTATAGCATTGTATGTTTTCACCTCCTTAAAAATCCTCTGTGTTCCCCTGATTCATCTCTTCTTCCTCACAACTCCCAACCCCAGGAAGCCACTGATTATTTTACAGTCATCATGGTTTTGCCCTTTATGCAATGTCATATATTGGAAACCACACAGGATGAAGTTTTTCCATGTTGGCTATTTTATTTATTAAGATTCACTTAAGGATTTTTTTTTTTCATGGCTTGGTATCTCTTTTCCCTTTTGCTAAAGATTACATTGTATGATTGTATCACAGTTTATTCATCCATTCGCCTAACCAAAGGGAGTCTTAGTTGCTTCCAAGTTTTGGTGATTAAACATAAAACTGCTATAAACATCTGTGTGCAGTTTTGTGTGGATATGTTTTCAATTCCTTCCGGTATATAATAAGAATCAAGATTACTGGATTACATGGTAAAAAGTGCACTTAGTTCAGCAAGATGCTGCAGAACTCTCTTCCAAAGTGGCAGAACTATTTTGCATCCTTGCAAGCAATGAATTCATGTCATTCCTCATTATTACCAGCATTTGGTGTTGATATTGTTCCAGATCTTGGCCATTATAACAGGGATGTAGTTATATCTCATTGTTGTTTTAGTTTTCATTTCCTTGATGGCATGTGTTGTACATCATCTTTTTATATGCTTGAGTGTCATTTGTCTTCTTGAGGAGGTGTCTGTTAAGGTCTTTGGTCCACTTTAAAATCAGGTTACTTGTTTTCTTACTGTTTAATTCTAAGAGTTCTTTCATATTTTCAAAACTGGTACTATACTATTTGTCTTATTACTCAGTGATGTGAAAAAATAAACTACTGAGCAGCATAGAAGGATCTCACACATTGCCAGCAAGAAGCTTGATTCTAAGGAATGCATCCTGTGTGATCTCTTTAACATGAAGGCCAAAAATATATATCTGGTGAAAATAAAAAATATATATATTTGGGCTGGGATTGTAGCTCAGTGGTAGAGCACTTGCCTCGCATGCGTGGGGCCCTGGTTTCGATCCTCACCACATACAAAGCACTAAAAAAATAAAGACATTGTGTCCATCTACAACTAAAAAAATATTTTAAAAAAATATATATATATTTCAAATAAAAAAGGATAAAAGAGAACTTTCTGGAGTGGTAGAAAAGTTTTATTTCTTGAGAAGAATGTATATTATACAGAAGTACCCAATTATTTATCTTTGTTGAACCTTGCAAGTTCTTTGGGAGAGAACATTCAAAAGGAGAATAAGAAGAATAAGGAGGGGGAACAGGAGGAGGGGGAAGAGGAGGTGGAGGAAAAGGAGGAGGAGAAAGAAAACAAAGTTAAAGAAAAGAAATCATTTTATCCATAGGTTAACAATGATGAAAACTGTGTACATGTATAAAATTCAAAAAAATTAACAAGCTTAAATTATGCATTGTGTTCTAGACCATTCTAAGGAATTTGAACTTTAAGTGCAACTAAAAACCATTGAATATGATTTTAAATGGACAGGATGTTGTTAATAGAGTTGTACTTATTTTCTTCAAAGACTTTATTTTTAGAGGGATTTTATGTTCACAGAAAATTGAGCAGAAATTATAGAGTTCCCACATTCACTCTGCCCCCACCTTCTTACCACGCACACATACAACCACCCCCATCATGAAAATCCTAAGGTGAAATGGTGTATTTGTTAAAACTGAATCTATGCAGACACATCCTTATGACCCCAAATTCATAGTTTGCATTAGGGTTGGCTTTGATGTCATACATTCTATAAGGTTTGGTATCCTGGCATGCTGGCGTGAACCCATCCATGAAGAATCATATAGAAGAATCTCAGTGCTCCAAAAAATCCCCCGTGCTCTTTTTGTTCCTTCCTCCCTCCTGCCTGACTCTTGGCAACCACTGATATCTGTGTCCAGGTTTGCTGTTTCCAGAATATGTATGTTTTTAGAATACTTTTTTGTTTTGGGATTAACTAATGGTGTGAATTGTAACACAGAAATAGAAAGGCACCAGGGGAGAAAACATGAGTTTCATTTGAGGTACGTTATTTTGAAATATTCAAATTAATGTGAGATGGAAGTTTAGATTTAGAACTCATCAGGAGAATATAGCAATAAATCCATGGGAAATAATGAGACTACTTTGGAAGAGATTTGTTTGTTTTTGTTTTTGGTACCAGGGATTGAACCCAGGGATGCTTAACAACTGAGCCACATTCCCAGCCCTTTTTGATTTTTCTTAATTTTAAGACAGGGTCACTAAGCTGCTTTACAGGCTTGCTAAGTTGCTGAGGCTTGTCTCAGACTTGCAATCCTCCTGTCTCAGCCTCCCAAGTTGCTGAGATTACAGGCATGTACCACCATGCTTGGCATCTTGGTAGAGATATTAAGAGAAAAATGCTCAGTAGCAAGTCTTCAGGCATCAGAACATTGAATGAAAAGAAGTCTGCAATTCAGATTTGGAGGGTATGGTCAAGAAAGGCCACACAGAAGGGATGGTAGTGCTTTAAGGAGGATGGAGTTTTTGCCTGACTTAAATAATGCTGACAGGTAAAATATAAAGGTTGTGATTATTCAAGAGTTCATTTAATACATCAGCAGAATTGCCACTGGTGACCTCTGCAAGGACAGATAAGTGAAGAAAACCAACATTGGATCAGCAACCTAAGGACAAAAACTAAAGAACATGGCTCTACTTCTGAAAAAAAGGAAAATTCATACAATGAATTATTTCCTGCTGCTGGAAGTTATTTTTTTAAATAAATCCCATGGCTATCAATTTAACACCTCTTTTGTCTTTTGCCTTCAAGAACATATCATTTCAAGCAATAAATGCTAACACAAAGGAGCATTAATTGAGTCTTAGATCATAATATATACCCAGGACATTTTTTAAAAAGATAATTATTATGTGAGAAAACAAACTGAACTCAAGCCATCATTTTTAAACTTAATCATTTGTTTTAAATTACAAAAATACATGAGAAAAGCCTCAAGATCAAAAGTTCAACAAAGAAATGGTTGACTGTTACATTGACTATACTCATATCACACTATCTATATCTACAATGCACATTATCCAAATTCATGCAGCTAAGAAAGCCAGAGTGAATAAGAGAAATAATCTGCAAGAAATTCAGATTTAATATATTTTGATGACCTCAGAACTTATGGACATCATCTGCTCATGGCAGAGTAACTGTATGAATGGTACAAAAACTGCTTATGATATAGAAATTCAATAAAACAATCATAAAAACAGCTATTAATATTTGTTTTACAACATAGTGCTTTGTACAAAATAGTTTGTACAAAATAGTGCTTAAATTATCTAAGAAATAAAATGACAAGACAGGAGACAAAAGGCCACAGAATTATTACAAAATACATATTTTTATCCAAGAAATCAGAGTCATGACAGTGCTTAATCAACAATTCTTCTGCCTCAGTTCTGAAGCATCTTGCATGTCCTGCACAGAATGTAGTCTGTACAACTACATATTAGATAAAGAAAAGGGAATATTTTTATATTTTTCACTTTATTTTATTATTGGCCTCATTATCCATAAGTGCATCTGGTTCTCCTTCAGGTTTGCTATACTTTTCTTCCATAATTCTCTATTGTTTATACAAAACATGTTTTTGCTAGAATAATTTGATAAGAGGTTGTACATAAAATGAATCCTATGTGAAAATATTTTTCTTTGCTAAACACTTATTTTTCTAACTATAATGACCCTGAAAATGTTTTGTTTAAGGAAAGACATGATATTTAAAATTTATGGACTCATAAAATTCTTCAGCTTTGAAAATGAGCTATGGTTGTTCAACCTGTCTTAGGTTACTGTAAACTCAAGTTAGTTAGAAATCAACAAATATTATGCTACTTTATTCAAGTTGTTTAGGTCGGTTGTGGATGATGATTATATATACATTAAGAAGGCATGTTGCCTCTATAAAGTTATAAGATTTTTTGAAAGAACTTTAGACTCCCTGATAGAATATACTGAAGTTCACATTTCCTTTCCTCTAAAATTAGACTGGCAGCAAACATTTATGTGAGTTACTGAGCCTGACATCTAATTAACACAGTCTTTACAGGTTTAATGAGCAGTGATAAATTTCTATCCTTTCTTTGGCACATTTTAATTAGTTGTAATTATGAGTGGAGTGACCTGAAAAGATTGTTGTCCCACAGAATCACAGTAAATTTGTATAATTTATATTTGCAGGGACAGAGTGTGTTTTTATGACTTGAAAAACCAAAAGGTTATTTAAGCCATTATAGTAGTCATATAAAATCCTCTGTAAAGCTCAGGTAACTAAAACATTGGACATTCATATTTTACCAACATCAAGTGAAATGCTCCATAAATCACATTTATCACAGACATTACTGCAAAAGAGTGGGACTTTGCAATTGACGTACAACCTAATCTCATAAAGGTGACAAACACAAATATGCCACTTTTTAATTTTAATGTTATTACCAAGAAAAATTATATTTTCTTTAATCCCTAATATTGTTTTAAAGCATGATTTTGTTTTAATGAATAGAAAAATGATGTTTGAAAAGTGTTATATGTTTATTAGGAATAAAATGAAGAAAAAGGTAGATGCTGTCCTTATATTTATGAAGATTACAATGTGGTATAAGAGAAAAGCAAACAGCTATAATAACCATCAACAGGTGGAAGATACTTGTACATAATGGGAAAGCCTATATTGGTTTAGATAAGAGTTCTCTGAAAAAGATGATGATGATGATGATGATGATGATGATGATGATGATATAAAAACAATAACTAATCCTTCCTTCGTGCTTACTAATGGCAAAGACACTATTATAAGGGTTTACATAGTCTTTCAATAACTGAAAATTGTTAGGAATAGGAGTTGGATGTTCTCATTGAGGACAAATCCTAGAAACCAAAGAAAGTCTAGTATATAGCATATTACATTCACAATCTCACCTTCAATAAACTTCAATAAAATCCCACCTGTAAATATGCATTCTACCACTTCCATAAGGGAAGGAGATTTATTTTGGCTCATTTTTCCTTTTTCTGCTTTGAGAACATATCTTTCAATGACTACTAAATGCCATCGGTACCAAGTCTGAACTAATACTTCCTTTCCTCCAACTTCTGAATCTTTCTCCTTCCCTACACTGCAATCCCCTTTGAACTCTCATCTTCACAAAGAAATCTAGTATCCCAGTCATCTCAGGGTAGTTGTAGATGCTTTCTACCCTCAAGACCTTCTTCCAGCCAAGATCCTCCAATCACATATTTGCTTTTGTCATTGCAGTTTGTATGTATTATATATTTTACCAAAGAAACCATTCCCTCAATCATTTCTCTAATGATTTACAAAAGAGTCTTGGCTTTCTGTGAGATGCTGTACTGAATTTTATTACATGAATTTAGCTCTAACATATCTTCCATTCTACAAACTTATCTACAATAGGACCTTGACATTGCTCCCATTAATCCTCACATATGTGCCTCCACTTGAATGGTGGTAGCATGCATGAGTCATTTATAACCAAAAGAATGCAGCACAAGTGGCATCCATGACTTCTAAGCATAGGATAGCAAAGACAATGTAACTTTATGCCTTGCACATTAATACTTTCTTTAGAACTCTGTATCAACATCATTTTGACTACTCTGAGGCTATCATGCCAAATAATCCATGTGGAAAGATCCAGTAGAATGGTCCTCTCACCACATGAAAATAGAAATGCCTGGCTGGCCTTCATCAGCTCCAGCTTCAGTCTCCACATGAATGCAAGTGAATGAGATCCTGACCTCAAAGTGCTCAAGGAAGTCCATCCCAAAGTCCTGGCACATAGAAATTGTAAAAGATCATAAACCCATTGCTTTAAGTCAGGAAGTTTTGTGTGATTTGTTATGTAGCAAAAGATGACTGTGATGAAATTATTGTATTATATTTTGTATCAGACTGGGCTATGTTCCTGGAACACTCTATATGTCACAGAGCAATTTTTCCACTCTTTTCTTTTAATTTTTCTGCTCATTCTTTTAATTCTTAGTATTATTACCTAATAGAAATATTCATTAAAATATCTGTCCTTAAGTGTAACCACAGAAAAGAGGATATTGCAGTTGCACAGTTATTCTCTTGATTCAACTGCCAGTAGATTCAAAGCACATTCCTGAGAAACAGAGGTTTTCATAGCCCAACCCTTGCCTGACAGCAGTAATGCACTATGGCTTCTGGCAAGTCACTTAACATCTGTGTAACATCTTTTCGCTCAGCAAAGAGGCTATAAGAATTCTTACCTCTTTCACAGGGGTATTGTATGGATTAGATAAAGTTTCATTTTGAAAACATAAAACAATACAATTTCAGGGTAATATTATAAACATACTATTCCATATTCATTTCTGACCATATGGAGTGGGACCTATGAGGACTTGGTATTTAGTTTTCAAGGTTTGCACTATTTAAATTGTCACCTTACAACCAGCCACCTTCCTTACTAACCATTTAAATACTGAAAAGATGATTAAATAAAAATCCATGTGCCACCTAGAAATGGGTACTATTTCAGGCTTCATTTCCCTAACTTCTTGGAAAATTTGCAAAGTTTTATGAGGCATCAACATTTCCAATCTATCTTAGGTATGAAAGAGAATTTGTCTCTACCGTAATATTAAGGATCCAACATCAGGGAACAATTTGCTATGGAAATCTAAGATCCTGGCTACATCTTAGTGCATTGGGTCCTTATAAGAACACATTAAGTTTTCCCTTGGTCATTGATGTAAATTCTTTGCCTAGAGGTTGTATGTTTCCACAATAAAAGCTTGGATTACACACAGAAAAATAATTTAATGAAGATTTAGAATTAGTTGAATGAATACTCATTCAGTTTCAGGATTATAAAAATGGATTGAACAAAGAAGAAATACTGGAAATAATAATCTTATATACTTTAAGTAAAAAATATTTTAACAAAATATGGCCAATATTAAGGACATGGGAATTAATCTATATCTTGATTATATGTCAAACTTTAAATCAATTTAAATGACAGTATCAAACTAAATTTAGCAATGTTTAAATTAGGCTGAATATACTCCTATGCCCACACAGAAGCTTAAAATAAAACAGATATGTTAAAGTGCCTCTCAACTGAGATATTTAATTCCTATATTTTGTCTTTAATATACTTATAAAGAGTAAGAATGTTACACATTCTTCCTAATTTATAACAGCCATACTTACCAAGAAATAATCAATTTATCCCTGGGCCAAGAAAATTATACTATTTTTGTCCCATCCATTTGACATTTGAGTGTTTTTAAGCTCTGTCATCTCTTCCATAATATATTTCTATCAATTGAATCCCAAATCTAAACTCTCTCCACACAGGTATTGAGACGCGGGTTAAATTAATTGGAATTTATCTAATAATCTACAAAATAAAAGGAATTCAGCAGGATTCCCAATAGCTTTATTTTTCTTGTCTCCCAATGACTTAACATCTTTTGTTATTTTGAAAATTAAAATGTCCTGGCTGAAGCTCAATATTTCCAAGGCAGGCCCTCTGTACTCCTTAGCTGATTGTTGCAGGGTGAGCTCCATCTGTCCCCAAATATCCTCCACCTGCTCCTACTGTCCCATCATTACCCATCCATGGGCCATGGAGCTTCTGCCTATGCACCCTCAGGCATTTTTCTTTTTTTTAATATCAGAGCCAGAAATGCAGATTTCTGAAATGGACATTATGTCATCAAACACTTTCACAGTTGGAGCCAAAACATGAAAAAATGGACAGTGCAAAAGCTACACATAGCCCTCAGTATGGCAAGGAAACCTTGTATCTTGAGGAAAATAGAACACATTGCCTAATTCCCACAGCATCCCTCATACAAACCATCAATTCAGTCTCTGATAATTGAAATCTTCCTGCAACAATAAGAGAACAGGAATTCCTATCAGGAAAAAAAAGTCAACCTCCATAACTATTCAACTTAGACTTCCGTTTACAAATAGAAACAAGTAATCAAAATCCCATTGCAAATTTCAAGAAAATTAGCATGCTAAAGACTGAATTAGGAAGTAGGAAGACAAAGCAAAGTGATTCTCTATCTTATTGTAGGATAACTAGAATCCAGAATCTTTAGATAAGGTGTTATTTGTGATTATTCTCAGTAATTAATTTGAAGCTGGGCATTGGATAAGAAATGGAGTTCAGCAGTTTCAGTTCTATGGGTTTATATATAGAAGGTTATATATATCAAAATGATTAGTAAAACAAAATTATTTTTAAATGAAATTTTACTTAGGCAAGAAGATCTTTAATTTTAGTATTTTTGTTACAAAGATGATAAACATTTTTTTTTTCTGGAACTGGGATGGAGTGGAGTTCATAACAGAGTGGTAAAATTCCCAACATGTCAAAATCAAACAACTCTCATTCTCTTCTTCTTTTTGAAATCAGTCCCATAAATTATAAATCATTATAGCATTCATATCATAAAATTAAAGTCATGATTATGGCTTTGTGAGTTCTATTGGCTATGCAATTACAAGATAACAACTATGATATTCCACATTATGGAAAATAAAACATCTATATAAGAGGTTAAGATATCATTTAAAAATAGACCCTGTTTTTGACATGAAATAGGTCCGTGAAATAGGTACCCACCTAGATAACAAAGAATATCAATGGAGACCTAAAAATGGAATTTAGGACTTCCTCTTCACATTTACAAATCATACTTGTCAATTTTATTGGCAAATGCTCTAGCAACATTAGCTTTGATTTTAACCAACAGAGTTTTTATCAAAAGAATATAGAGTATGTGGGCTATGCAAGCACTTGGTCATTTACTTCAGAGATACAGAGGAAGAAGTAATGAGTGACATTATGCTAATTACCAGCAATGTTTCCTAGTTCTTTAAAAAACGTTGTATATGTATTGGGACAATTCATTAGTTTGACTAGTAAATCTCTACCACTAAAGGAAGAAAAACTAACATGAAACATCCAGTAAACTTATATTTCCCTTTTCGTGTGATTTGCCGGAATATTCGACCATCAAAATGTTAATTTGTGTATCCTCTCAGTCTTTTTCTAGTTTGTATCCGCTACTAAGCCATAGGAGCCAAAAGAATAGCAATATTGTATTTTCTGTGTCTGGTGAAATGTTTGAATTTACTAAACATCCAAAAACTATTTCTAGAACAAATGAATACATTTTTATATAGTTATTAGTATAACTTCCTCTAAAAGAATGACCACTCATTCGAGTGTTTTTTAGATAACTTGTATTTCATGAATATTTAATTCATATACTATGGTTCTTCATATATTTATTGTTAGAAGCAGGAAATTGTTTCAAAAGTATATATTTTGATCCTCACTGTACATGACAACTGTAGGTGGACCTGGGCAGGGTTTTTTGAAACTTCCCTGGGGACTCTCCATAAAACCAGAGGGCACAGGAGGCACATTGCCCTTCTCTCTGAGAGGACCCACTTTCTCTTGAAAGTGTCCTCATTTTCCTTTTCTTGTCCCTTTTATTAAACTCATATTTGTTACTCTGGAAAAAAAAAACTATATATTTAATTTTTTTCCTGTATTCACGTCTGGAAATTTATTTATACTAGTATTAAAAACTTAAATCTCGCTTAATGCTAGTTCTAAGTGTTTTGAGTGTGCTGTTGCAAAAAGACTTAAACTCTCTGGTTACTATAAATTGCATAAAGGTGACAGAAATACATTTCTAACTCATATTTGAAGTTCAATCTCTAAAATACCTTTATTTCTCATATTTAATAACAAGCAGGCCAAGAACATAGCTTTGTGCTAGAGCATGTCCTTAGCATGTCTGAGGCCCTGGATTTTATTCCCAGCATTGCAAAAGAAAAAAATAAATAAATAAATGTAAAAGAACTAAATTTCATGTTTTGTAGATGCTTTGGGTGAATACAAATACATTTAAATACAATGTATTCAAAATAATACTATTAGTACCACAGATAAGGATATCGCCTAGGGATTGCAGAAAAAATTCTTGGCGCACTTGATTCATTATGTTTAGAAAACACTGCCCAGTGAAGGTCAGCTATTCTGTCTTTGGATTGCTGTATCTACTAAGAAGTCCTTTCCCACAGCTTAAGTACTTTTAGAATGCTAATTTTATCATTTACTTTGAGTATAAACAAAGAATTGGGATATAGTTTTTCTTGGGTAAATAACATCTGAGAACACTGTTTGTACTGGATTTTCAATGATTGCAATATCCTCACATATGTATAGTCACTCCGGTAGCATCCTTTCTACAGATCTCAAGCATCTTATTCTTATTATTCCCATTTAATTATTAGGGGTTTGTAGTCATTGGCAATTGGAGTGCAGTAAGGTCATTTCCTGGTTTTCATGGACTAAAATTGCAGTAGGGAGAGTAAGTGAAGTGGAGCAAAATAAAATATTTATATTGAAAATGATAATGATGTGAATTAACATGATATTTACATGAAAGGCCACATTTGAAGACAGAATGCAGCCTACATGTCATGTCACAAGCATCATCTCACACAATCCTCACCACTCTGACTTATTCACATAAAAAAATAAAGACCATAGAGGTTTTTATGTCAAATGTTAGTCACTTCAAAGGTGGTGAAGGAGGATTTTAAAAGAAGTTCAAAGGACATGGGTGTAGCTCAGTAGTGCACTTTATACTTAGCATGAGTGGGGCCCTGAGTTCAATCCCCAGCACCATTAGAAAGATAAAAAAAATCAATCAAACAAACAAACAAAGTCAGATGATTCAAGAGTTTGTAATACTTATTACTGCATTATATAATTACGAAATATATAAGGAATATGTCTACATCACTTATGGCACATTTAAATTGGTTGTAGTTAAAAAAGAGTACTACAAAAACTTTGAGTTGTCAATAAATTCTTTCAAGCCTTTAAGTTTCTCATATATATTTTTAACATCAAGCTTTAAGAAAAGTGAAATATCCATGTTATTTAAATTTTGCATAAATTTAATGAAACACTCATTGCATTCAACATTCTCATATTACTAATTATAAATCTTGATTCTTTGAGAGGAAAATGGAAAACACACCTTTTCCTCCCTTTGGTCTTGTTCTAATAAGCGAGAAAAAGCATTTGCACTTGCAAGTTATTTTCACCTCAGTGCTTTTAGCAACATTTAAAAATAAAGAATAGTGGTATAATTTAAATTCCTTACATAAACTGTGTTACCTAATGGTTAGTGACTGACCTAAATAAAGCTTTTACTTCAGGTTTAAAAGTGCATTTTATATTTTCTGAGATGTGCAGTTGATGGTATATTTTTGTTTGTTTTCTAATTTTTGTGAAAAATAAAATGTTTTCATATGTAGTAGAATTTGATATATATAGACAACCTAAATTCCAAGCTAGATGTTCAAAAATAAAGTTTTAATTTACCTAAAATGGAGCAAGCAACTAAATAAATGAAAATTTTAAATAATTTTAATTTTTATACTTTCAAAGTATTATAATTAGTATTAAAGATTAAATATAACTAAAAATAAAATATTTAAATATGACTTTCCATAAAGAAAATATCTCTAGATGCAATTAAAATAATTCTAATCTAGAAGATAATACCATTTACTAAAATAAGTAAACACTACTGATTCTAGATTCTTTTATTCAAGCAAAGTGGTAATTATTAGTACTTCTTTTTGTTGTTGTTAATTTTTCTCTTTATGTTTTTTTTGGGCCAAGGAAGGATAAGTATATTCAATAACATATAAATGATCCTCTGTCTTCTCTCTCTGAACCTCCATATGATTTCATTTTGATTTTTTTTTCATAGATAGTGACTAAGACCCAGAATTAAGGAAACTTTCCTAAAAGCTTTATTTTATTGGAAAAGGAAGAGAGAAGATATTGGTCAATATCTTGTTACTGATTCTATTGCCAAAATGTGGACTTAGGTCAGGGCTTAAAGGTGCAAAGACTGTAGTTGGGAAAAGAACATATTATGTTAATATGATAATTCATTTAGAATTATTATTAAGCTGGTCTAGGTTAATTTAATGACTTAATACATTGCTATAATCAAAAGGGGAGCAATTATAAATATGAATACAAACATAAGATAAGCATGGACCCCACAGAATATCTCAAATCTTCTGAAAACCGCAGAAGTTTATAGAGAGACCCAACTGAGCATTCTCTGAGAATTTGTGTATAAAAGCAAAAATACAGGCAGAAGTACCCTACAAAATGAGAAAGTGTTCAATTTTTGCACAGTCAGTATGTCTTAGCTGATCCAGTAATCTCCTTTCTCCATATTGGGGGGTGGGGGGTGGGTATCTTCTCTCAACAAAGCTTTTTCATTGCTTTCTTCTATAAAACTGTTGCAAACCAGAATGTCTAAAGGTCTAAGCCACGGTGGATTCTAGTATGTTAGGTGACATGTGGACAAAAACTGGTTCTCATAATTCCAGCTGCTTTGTATCCTTAAGTCCGTGTTTTTCAGAAGTAAGTTTTCAAGCATCCCTAGCATCAGGGAACCATCACACATATCTCTCTAGCCTTTGCAGTATGCTCTACTTTTGACCTGATTAGAATTTGTGACTGTGTTGTGCCTTGGAACAAACACTACAACATCAGATATTCCCAAAGTCTACCTAAGTCTGCAGATAGAACCCCATGGAGCACAATCCACCAGTATGTTATTTGTTAAATAAACAAGTGTCCTATTAATACATCATTTCAGAGTATAAAGCTGAGAAGATAGCAACTTCAGAGTGTACAAATCTCTTGAAATAAGAAAATGCCTTTAAGAACACAATCTATACTGGGAAAATTTACCCAAAGAGTCACATGCAAAACACACTCTAGTAATATTATTATAGTTTAACAATTTAAGGATAATTCAAAAACTTTTCTTGGTCTAGAGGCAAACAAACCAACACAAAGGCTAAGTTAAAAACTATAACACAAAATATGTCTGGCTAACATGTTTTTCAGAAACATTCAGTAAAATAAAGCAGGGAATCCATAATTCAAATATGCTCAAGGAATGAATGCACCAAGAATTGGACATCTACTCAAGTAGGCTTTTATATACCAAATACTCCAAGAAATTGACCATCTAAGAAATAAAAATATTCTATTTTCATAAAAAATAAAATTGTTATAAGAAAATATTCTCAGTATGTCTTACATAGTTTCAATGAAGAAATTTGCAACACCTTTGAAGTTCAGATTACCCCTATTTATTTATTGATTGATTTATTTTTGGTACTGGAGATTGAACTCAGGGGTTCTCAACCACTGAGCCACATCCCCAGTCCTATTTTGTGTTTTATGTAGAGACAGGGTCTCACTGAGTTGCTTAGCACCTTGCCTTTGCTGAGGCTGGCTTTGAACTCGCGATTCTCCTGTCTCAGCCTCCCTAAGTGCTGGGATTACAGGTTTACGCCACCACGCCCAGCTCAGATTACCCCTATTTAAATCATTTGATAAATAGAAGTCCATTACTTTATTGTTACATTTATTTTCCAAGAAAACCACTCTTTGCCATAGATACTAAAGAAGATTTTGAAAACTCAGTATGTATTTATGTAAAAGCATTCACTAGGACTAAACAGGTGTTTTCTTAATCCAATAATATATATATGTGAGAATGTTTCAGAATTACATATATTGGCTTAATAGGACAGCATCTTGTTTAGTGGGGTAAAACTGAGGGCATTTTTACAATAAAAGAGGAAAAGGTAAGAATGCCCACTGTTGCTGCAATTATTATTTTTTTTGGGGGGGAGGGTGTGGAGAACTTGCCAATATAGTTACAGAAGAGAAAGAAGTTAAAAATAAATGACTAGCTCTTGGCTAGAAAAATCCAATTTCATGAGGCTAATTATCCTAAAGAAATTGCTTTCACATCTTATTCGAGAATCTAATAAAAATATCAACAATATTTTTTATCCCTAACACTTGTTAAGTTTATTTTAGTATATGAAAATAAAACAAATAAAAAGTAAATAGGGTCAGATATGGTGGCACACTCCTGTAATCCCAGCAGCTTGGGAGGCTGAGGCAGGAAAATTGCGAGTTCAAAGCCAGCCTTAGTGAGGCGAGGTGCTAAGCAGCTCAGTTAGACTCTGTCTCTAAATAAAATAAAAAATAGGGCTAGGGATGTGGCTCAGTGGTTGAGTGTCCCTGAGTTAAATCCCTGGTACCCCCCCCCAAAATGCTAAATAGGAAAATCCTAAAAGGGGACCTGAAAGAGACTAATCCAAATATTAAAACTTACCAGACTTACAATAAAATACCTATATAGTTGGCCCCTCGTATCCACAGGGAGAGTTCCAGTACCTCTCACAAATACCAGAATCTTCACTCTAGTGTCTTTATATAAAATGAGACACAGTCTATGCATAACCTCTCGTATACCTTAAATTCTATTAGATTTCTTATAATACCTCCTGAGTCAGGGATCAAAGAGAGCATATTTCTCAGTAACCACAGTAACATTTTTTTTTCTGTTTCTCAATCTCAATTACCAAAAAAGAATTTGAAAATAGAAAGATAATACGTGCTCTCAAAAGGAGTTAGTCTACAAGACAGACACTGTGTGTTTATTGAACCCACACATTTAATAATAGTCAGTGAAGATGTACTTTGCTCCATCTGGGGATGATATTTCCATCTCCGAAGTATATTTTCCATAGAAATATCCTTGAAAAGATCAATGAGTCCCTGATTCCTAAGAAAAGAAGAAATAAAGAGACTTGTAGAGATTTTGTTTTGATTGGATACTGTATCTGATTTTAAAACATGGAATACTAATTTGAGTTGAAAATATCAACATGCATTTGTGATTTAAAAATTTCTAACTTTATCTACCAAGAGGAACCAAAAGCTACAATATCTTGCCCAATGATAGTTCTTTTTGATTTCTAAATAATACCCCACCATAAGGTATCAGGATTCAGTAGAGAGTAAGAGCAGATTTTATTCGGTGTCAAAAGAAAGTTCATGGTGAATGTGGGAAATATTAGTATAACAAAAAACAAAGGAAGGTAAAAATCTAATGGGACCATATAAAAAGAGCACCCTGGAGTAGCTTGAAAGAACTCTGAACCATTTAACAACGTCACTTTGCTAAATCATTTTTAGTTCAAAATAACATATTTGATATGATATTAATGTTAAAAAGAGAAGTATTTTAAGCAATGCACATAAAAACATACCTTGGAAATAACTGTAACTTATACTTGCCAGGAACTAAGTTAGTTTTATCGTCTAATCATTGTTTTGATGAAAAGAAAGCAGGAGAATGAAACAGTTTCCATTTAAAGATTTCAACTTTTGAATTAGACAAATGAAGATTGCTTTTCACAGACCTTAAAAGGTATGCCTCATCCCTCCTCTCCACCCCTCCTCTGCCAAAATAATAAAGAATAAGGCTGGATCATATCTGTATTTATTCACCAAATCCAGAACCTTGGGTTGATGAGTTTTCCCAGGTTAATTTAAAATCTGTTCAAAGAATTTTGTTCTCATTTCATTATAAGCAAATTTGCGGAGGTTGAGTTTGTAAATGGTATGACAATTTAATCCTGATCAGAGAATGCAGCCTCTATGTCAGGCACAGAAAAAATAAAAGAATTGGACTGAGGTAAACCAAACCTTGAAGGAAAACACTGAAAGCAATTTTTCTCTTTTACTCAAATAAAACTTTTTTTTAGTTTATAGTTAGAATCAGAGGAAAGAAGGAAAAAAGAGAAAAGGAAAACTAGCACTGAGAATGTGTTTTCAACCTAAATCATCTACAAGGGTAAGGAAATACTTTGTTCTTCATACCTAAATAAAAAACAGTTATAATTTCACATTTTATTTGTCAGACTTGTAGCCTTGAACAATTTTCTGAATTGAAGTTTCAGCTTTTGCATATGAAAAACGAGGATGATAGTAACTTATGCATGGAATGGAGTGAAGATATAATAGAATCCAATGAAGTACTCAGCACAGGAACTTTGTTGCAGAAGGAAACGTCACAACGTAACAGAAGCTCACTTTACAGTAACATGAAAGGCACAAACAAAAGTGACATTTAGTTCTGCATAAAAACTGGGATTCCTAGAATATATTCAAACTGTTCAGTGATTTTAGAGGATTTTCAAAACCCTTTCACAGTCTCTAGCTTTAGTTTCTTACAGAAATCAGATGAGGTAGACCAGAATAAGAACTGCTATCCTCACTTTGAAAAATGAATGAAGCTTAAGAAAATGAAATGTGCTCAAGATTGGAAGGTGATTAAATGGAGTTCAGATTTTCTTTTTTACCTCGCTACTACTAGTAGAGCAATCAGTGACTGAACTATTTAGGAGATGGCTATTCTGCTTGGAGTAGTAATTTTAGTACACATTGCACAGTTCTCAAAAAGAACAAATTTTCCAAATTTAAATTATAGCTTCTTCAGGAAAATCCAGTTAACTAATTATGTAATAAAAACTGTATATTTATTTTAAATTATTAATTCTGTGTCTCAAAAAAATGGCTATTTCTCTATTGAGCCACCGAGTACATCTAACTCAAGCTACAAATATTAATCCGCATGAACTGAATGCCAAAGTAGTCATACATTCATGAACCACCACTCAACTAAAATGTGCAGTTCTTTTTTTCAGTTGATTGGTGTTCTGGAAACTAGTCAAAATAAAAGGAGGAATGGGCAATGATAGTATGTACTTGCTCACCCTAGTTAAAATCTAGGGGTCTCGTAAGATCTCAAAGATACTTCCAAACTTAACCAGGCATGGTGGCACAGGCCTGTAATCACAGCATTTTGGGAAGCTGAGATAGAAGAATCGAGAGTTCAAAGCCAGCTTCAGCAACTGAGGCATTAAGCAACTCAGTGAGACCCTGTCTCTAAGTAAAACACAAAATAGGGCTGAGGATGTGACTCAGTGGTTGAGTACCTCTGAGTTCAATTCTTAGTACCAAAAAAAAAAAAAAAGAAGAAGATACTTTTAACTTAAAATAACATTTCCTTTTCTTTTTTCATAGTGTAAACCAATAATAAATGTGGAATAAATACCAACTGGAAAAACTAATTATAAGGAAGAACAAAAGATTTAATCAAATAAAGTAGTACCCAAATTCTTTTTTTCTTCCCTCAATGACAAGTAAGTAAAAATGTTATTTCTAAAAAAAAAAAAAATCAATCATTCTTTCATTGGACAATTCTAGATAGATTCAAACCCAGGGTTTAATATATTCTTCAACAAAGCATAGTTTCTTCTTGATCTTGCTCAGTTAAAATATTTTATCAGACTTTGGAAGAATTTTAGAAGAAAGCTTGTTGGCTTTTTAAAAAAAACACAAATATACAAACAAATAAAATGAATTTTAAACAATATCCATTCTTTCAAGGAGGGAGAAAAGATAAAATCTCACAATTGACACATGTATCCTTTCTAGCTACCTGTTAATTTTAATATAAGCTCTAAATTTCTGTTGGTGGCAGTAGAATTTATTTTTTCCATTTAAATAAACTGTATAAGATTTAATGTGCATAAAACAGTATTTCTTCAGAAAACCGCAAAATAAGAAGTCATCGTGTTGTAGTTTGAATATAGTTTATTCCTGCTTACTGCTGAGTATACTTAATATAGTGAAAGACCACAATTTATGTGTGTGTTTGCCTCTTTGACATTGGCATCATTTCTATTATGAGGCATTTATACATATAATGATATGAAAAATTATATACAATTCTTTATGTAAAATTTGTTTTTTGTAAGTAGAGGTGGATTGGCTCATTCAAATCTCTTGATGCATTTAAAGAACTTCCAAATCACCCTGAAAAGTGATTGCTAGTACACAGAAATATAATGCACTGTTTCCATATTGATCTTATATTCTATAGCCTTACTAAATTCATTTATTACTTCTAGTGCTTTTGGTAGATCAGATAGAATTTTATATGTAGACAGGTCATGCAAACAAAGACTTAGTTCTGCCTTTTCAGTTGGTTAAGTTTTATTTTTCTAATATCTTATTGCATTGACTAGTACCTCAAGTAAAATGTTGAATACTAATGGTCATAGTAGATTTCTTACCTCATTCCTGATCATAAGGAGAATGGTCTATTCTCATTATTAAATGTGAATTTTACTGCCAAGGGCAGGCACATTTCCTTTATCACTTAATAGACTGAGAAATGCCTTCTTTATCCATATTTTTCTGAGTTTTTTTAATAAGAAAAGAATGTTTGATGTTGTCAAAGGGATTTTTCTGCACCATTGATTTGATCATATGACTATTATGTTTATTGTGACTTGCATATTTTCAAATATTTATGAATTGCAATTGTGAATTTTAACTGTAATTAAAATCATAAATTTAAATTCATACTTAACTACGTATTTTCAAATACTCATTCTAGGATTTCTGGTTTAAATTCCTCTTGGTCATTATGTGCTATATTTTTAATATGTTACTTAATTTTATTTTCTAATATACTGTCAAGAATTTGTATGTCTATTAACATGAGAATATAAGCCTATAGGTAACTTTTCTGGTAAAAGCCTTACTTTTGCTATCAGAATAATGCTGATGTCATCACATAAATTGGGAAGTACTTCCTCTTCTAGAAAAATATGTGTAGAATTATTATTTTGATTATTTTTTTCCTAAGTAGCCTGTAGAATTCACCCATAATAACATTTAGACTGACATTTTCAGAAGGCAAATTTTCCAATTACAAAAGCAATATATAGATCTCTGGTAATATGCTGTTAACAAATGAGTCTTCATAATATTTTTATTACATTTTGATGATTTTGTGATTTGTTTATGGTTGTATCATGGTCCCTCTAATGTCTGAAGAATACTTGGAAGAAACTTTCTCTCTACTGAAAGTGGTAATATACAACTCCTGCTTTTGTTCCTGATCAATATTGGTTGAGGTTTATTAATTTTATTCTTCACAAAGATTACTTTTCTGTAGGATTTTAGTTGATTTAAAGTCTTTGTTGCTTTCTTTTCTCTTTACTTTGCATTTAATTTTCTCTCCCCTTTTTTCTTTTTTCGTCATTGTTTCTTATTGCTTCTTAGCTAGAAATTTAGATCATTTTTAGACATTTCATTTTTACTAATATAGTCAACTAGTACTAAAATTTTCCTTTTTGAGAGAGGTACTGGAGATTGAACTCAGGGGCACTCGACCACTGAGCAACATCCCAGCCCTATTTTGTCTTTTATGTAGAGACAGGGTCTCACTGAGTTGCTTAGCACCTCGCCTTTGCTGAGGTTGGCTTTGAACTCGTGATTCCCTTGTTCAGCCTCCCTAAATGCTGGGATTACAGGCTTGCGCCACCGCGCCTGGCTTGAAATTTTCCTTTTAATACTACTTTAGTTGCATCCTTATATTTTAATAATTTTATTCATTCTCACTGAAAAAAAATATTCTATTTTCCCTCTTGATGCTTTTCAGCCCATTGCATGTTTAGGAATGTGTCATTCTATTTATTTATTTGTTTGTTTGTTTAGTTATTTGGGGGGTACCAAGAATTAAACTCTGGTGCACTTGACCACTGGGCCACGTCCTCAGACTTATTTTTTTGTATTTTATTTAGAGACAGGGTTTTACTGAGTTGCTTAGTGCCTCACTATTGCTGAGGCTGGCTTTGAACTTGAAATCCTCTGGTCTCAGCTTCCTGAGCTGCTGAGATTGCAGGGTTGCACCACTGCATCAGGCTGTTTCACTTATTTTTTTTTAAAATTTGGGGCATTTTCCAGTTTTAATTTTGAATTAAATCTAATTTAGTTTTACTCATGACACAGATTACATTTAGTTTGAGTTGGATCATTTAAATTTATTGTGAATTATTTTATGGCCTTGAATAGGGTCTATCTACATCTTTGTTGATATTTTCATTTGTTATTTCTTTGATTTTATTTCGTTTCATTTCTGTGTTCTCTTACAACTTACTGAACTTTAAGATGATTATTTTGAATTATTTTGATTTCATCATATGACTTTTATGTTTATTGTGACTTGCATATTTTCAAATATTTGTGAATTAAAATTATGAATTGTAACTATAAAATCATGAATTGAAATTCACAGATGTCCATTTCTTCAGTTTGGGTTGTTAGAGATTTGTTTTGGTACCCTTTTTGTGTTATATTTCCATGACTCTTTGTGTTTCCATGACTCTTTGTGTTTTGCATTTATATCTTTTCATTTGAGGAGAAATCAACTCTTTCGGTCTTTATGGGAAGGCATTGATTCAGAAATATATTCATGAATCAGCCTGATTAGAGATTCTATTATCCTGTCATGCTCTTTTATAAATATGCATGTTCTCATCTTTTTGGGGAAGGAGTCTCTGAGTTGTGCAGCTTTTTCCTGTTTCACAATCCCATCCTGGATGCAATAAGCTGCTTTCCTTGTTATTCTACAGCACAGCACTGAAAGTCTGGGATGGTAGAGACAAATTTTACTTCTTTCTATTCTTCTTGAAAAAGTTTCATGTTTGTATGCTTTTTCTCAATCTCTGAGTAGTTCTTGTGAATCCATTTTCTTTCCTTCATAGAAATTCCAGCTCTTACACTATCTTCTGTTACTTTGATGATTGCTTTAAGATTTATAGTGTGCATATAACTTCTCAACAATATTTTCCAAGTGACCTCACTTTATATATAGTATCAGAAAATGAAGCAAAATACTTCATTTGCTTTAAATAGATATATTTTGCACAGATTTAAATTATCAAAAAGTAAGTGCTAATATTTACCTGTATAGTTCCAATATCTGGTTTTTTTTCATGATTTTTAATATATCCAGATTCTTATTTAAGGAAACTTCCTTCTGTATTATGTGCTTCTTTTATCATAAATTGTTATTATTGTATTTATTGTTGTTGTACACATACTCTGGTGATAAATTCTTTTTATTAGTGCATATTGATATATAATATTAGAGTTCATTTTGGCATAATTAGACAAACACATAATATAATTTGCTCCAATTCAGTAATTAATTCTCCTTCCCCTCCTTTGCTTCCTCCCCATGTTCCCTTTTCTCTACTCTTCTGATATCCTTTCTATTTATATATACTTCCTTCTGTTTGTTTAAAAAATTAAGCTATATCAACTTTTCCCCCCTTAGTTTGGTCTAGTTTCCATATGAGAGAAAACGTTTGTGCCTTGACTTTCTGAGTCTGGCTTATTTAACTTAGCATGATGTTCTCCAGTTCCATACCTTTACCAGAAAATGGCATAATTTCATTCCTATTTATGGCTGAGGAAAATTAAATTGTATATATACATATACCACATTTTTTTTGTCATTCATCTCTTGACAAGCATCTTGCTGGTCTCATAACTTGGATATTATAAATTATAGTGCTATAAACATTGAAGTGACTGAATTATTATAGTATGCTGATTGGAGTTAATTTGAATAAATGATGAGGAGTGGGATTGCATTTCTAAGTTTTTGAGGAATCTCCACACTCTTTACAAAGTGGTTGTACTAATTTGCAGACCTACCAATAATACATATCAGCATGTATTAATTTTTTTTGCATTCTTGGTAATTGTCATTCTCACTGGAGAGAGATGAAAATCTCAATGTACTTTTGATTTGTACTGAACATGTTTTCATGTATTTATCAGTTATTTTTAATTCTTCTTTTCAGAAGTGTCTGTTTAATTCTTCTGCTCATTTATTAATTGGATTATTTGTTTTTGGTGTAGAATTTTTAAAATTCTCTATATATTCTTAATATTAATCCCTTGTCTGAGGAACAGGTGTCAAAGATCTCCTATTTTGAAGGCTTTCTCTTCATATTTTTGTTTCCTTTGCTTTGCAGAAACTTTTTCATTTGATGCCATCCGACTTAATGATTCTTGTTTTTATTTCTTTTGCTGTGCGAGTCTTGTTAAAGAAGCCAGTACCTTTGCCAATATGTTGAATTATGAGCCTGCATTTTTTTTCTTCTAGTGGTTGCAGAGTTTTGGGTCCATTTCCTAGGTCTTTGATCCACTTTAAGTTGACTTTAAGTTAAGGTGAGAGATAGAAATCAAGTTTCATTCTTCTATATATGTATATCCAAGTTCCCCAGCAGCATTTGCTAAAAAAACTATCTTTTCTCCAATGTATATTTTGGCATCTTTGTTGAATATCAGATTACACACACAATTAAATATAGGTATTTAATGATGTAATCCCCATAACTACCTTTCACCATACTTGAAAATAACGCCTAACAATCACAAACACAAATCTAAAATAGAGGAAGTTTAAGTATTGTGTGTAGGATTGTATAGTAATAGGTGTCAAAATTTGGATTTAAAGTCATGAAGTCTAAATTTGGATTTGAAGCCTTGACCCACTCTTAGGTGCTACTATTATTCCATCTATACCAGCTGTTCTCAATCCTTATTGTATATTCTTGACAACTGAGTATAAGTTCAAAACACACTAGTGCTCAGATCCCATTCCTAGAGTTTCTGATATAATTAGTGACCGGTTTTAGAAATGACACTTTTTTAAGATTCCTGGTTATCATAATATGCATCTGAAATTAAAAATCATAGCACTAGCTGACAATGAACTATGAAAGAGATTAACATGGATTGAGTGGAGAATCAAAGATCAAACAATCTTTGGAAGCATTTATATACCAAAACAAGTGAATCAAGCCATGATTCCTTTAATTAATATTCTAGAAGCTTTCAAAGTCTTTACTGCTAACTACCTTGTAGTCTCAAATGCCAGAATCTTGTCTTACCTAAGACGAAAAGTAAATCACTCACTATAAACCTGTTAGTGATTAAGTAGATTTTTAGCCTGTCAATCCTTAGGGGCAATTACTTTATAGATATACATTCAGTTTGACCTGCCAAATAAAAAACAAATGTCTAATTATATGGTGACAAATATAAAAATAAAAATATTTTTAATAGTATATGAGATTTGTTAACCTTTCTAGGAAGCTAAAAGCAGAAAGAGGATACTATTAACATAAAATCTAAATCCTCAGAATTCCTTATTCACTCATTGGAGACTTCATTTTTCTACATCCTTAAGCCCTGTTTATTCTTAAAAATATATCCTATTTGAAGCCTTTTTTCTTGGAATATAATTTGCTTATAGAATTTCTTTAGTTCTTATTTGCTCCCACATGAGACATTGATATGAGACCATTAGTTCCCATTCCGCTCTCACTAGTAATTGTGCACACAATTTATAAGTCATTACCTTTACAATTGTTAAGTACTTTGTGATGCTGTTCTCAGCATTTTGCAGATTTAGCAACACATATGTGTAATCATTTGGATACCTCCTGTTTCAATTTAGGAAGCCCAAGCTTATTAAATTGCAATATTATATATAATATATAATTTTATATATTATACATTTTATATATTATGATTTTTATATATTATATTTATATATATATGTATATATGTAATCACATATATATAATTTTTCCTGAGAACTATGTTCTACCTAAGGATACAAGCAATTATTCTAATTGATGGAATCTGCTTGCTCTGTCTCTTAAAAAATCACATAATAAAATTATCCTTAAAAACATTGTTATGATGCTGGGCATGGTGGTGCACACCTGTAATCCCAGCAGCTCAGGAGGCTGAGGCAGGAGGATGGTGAGTTCAAAGCTAGCCTCAGCAAAAGTGAGGGTGTAAGCAACTCAATGAGACCCTGTCTCTAAATAAAATACAAAATAGGGCTGAGGATGTGGCTCTGTGGTCACGTGCTCCCGAATTCAATCACCAGTAACCCCTCCTTCCCAACACACAAGAAAGAAATAATGCTATGATAATGATACTCACATGTTAAAAATGAAAGAGAATGGGAGTGGAGCACTAATAATGCTTTCTAAATAAAATGCAAGGGAATCTTTCCAGTTATCTTTAATGTTTATTTTATCCTATGCCATATATATTTCTAAGTAAGCTAAACAGAAATAATATGGGATATATTTTTAATAGATTTTTTTTTTTGGTACTGGGGATTGAACTCAGGGGTACTCGACCACTGAGCCACATCCCCAGCCCTATTTTGTGTTTTATGTAGAGACAGGGTCTCACTGAGTTGCTTATTGCTGCATCTCGCTGTTGCTGAGGCTGCCTTTGAACTCGCGATTCTCCTGTCTCAGCCTCCCTAAGTGTTGGGATTACAGGCGTAAGGCACCGCACCTGGCTTTCTTTTAATAGATCTTATATTGACTTGTCTCTATGGCTTAGTTCTATCTATCTATCTATCTATCTATCTATCTATCTATCTATTTATTTATTTATTTATTCTATTTAGGTTTACATGATAGCAGAGTGCTATTTGATTCATTATGCACAGATGGAGGATAACATTTCATTTCTCTGGTTGTATGTGATGTAGAACCACAACATATATGCAGTAATACATAAAGCCAGGGCTATGATGTCCATCATATTCCACCACCTTTACTGTCTCCATGCCCCCTTCCCCCTTCTATCCCTGTAAACAGAATTCCTCTACTGTTCCTGTGTCCTCCCCCCTATTATGGATCAGCATCTACTTATCAATGAATACATTCAGCATTCGGTTTTCTGAGATTGGCTTACTTCACTTAGCATGATATTCTCCAACTCCATCCATTTACCTGCAAATGCCATAATCTTATTCTCTCTTATTGCTGAGTAATATTCCATTGTATATATATACCACAGTTTTTTTATCCATTCATCTGTCGAAGGGCATCTAGGTTGGTTCCACAGTTTAGCATTGTGAATTGAGCTGCTATAAACATTGAAGTGGCTGTGTCGCTGTAGTATGCTGTTTTTAAGTCTTCTGGGTATAGACCAAGGAGTGGGATAGCTGGATCGAATGGTGGTGTCATTTCAAGTTTTGTAAGGAATCTCCATACTGCTTTCCAGATTGGTTGTACCAATTCGCAGTCCCACCACCAATATATGAGCGTGAATTTTTCCCCACAGCCTCATCAGCATTTATTGTTGTTTGTATTCTTGATCATTGTCATTCTGACTGATGTGAGCTGAAATCTTAGGGTAGTTTTGATTTGCATTTCTCTGATTGCTAGAGATGTAGCCAGAGCAATTGACATATGAAAGAAATTAAAGGGATACAAATAGGAAAAGAAGAACTCAAACTATGATTATTTGCAGACGACATGATTCTATACTTAGAGGATCCAAAAATTTCTACCAGAAAACTTCAAGAATTATTAAATGATTTCAGCAAAGTAGCAGGATATAAAATCAACACCCATAAATCAATTGCATTTCTATACATCAGTGATAAACCCTCTGAAAGAGAAATTAGGAAAACTATCCCATTCACAATAACCTCAAAAAAAAAACCAACTTGGAAATCAATTTAACAAAAGAGGTGAAAGACATCTACAATACAAACTATAAGACACTGAAGAAAGAAATTGAAGAAGACCTTAGAAGATGGGAAAATGTCCCATGCTCCTGGATAGGCAGAATCAATATTGTCAAAATGGCCATACTACCCAAAGTGCTATATAGATTCAATGCAATTCCAATTAAAATCCCAATGTCATTCCTTATAGAAATAGAAAAGACAATCATGAAATTTATTTAGAAAAATAAGAGACCCAGAAAAGCCAAAGCAATCTTTAGCAAGAAGAGTGAAGCAGGAGGCACCACAATACCAGATCTTAAATTATACTACAAAGCTATAGTAACAAAAACGGCATGGTACTGGCACCAAAATAGACATGTAGACCAATGATATTGAATAGAAGACACAGAGATGAACCCACTTAAATATGGTTACCTTCTACTAGACAAAGGAGCCAAATACATACAAAGAGAATACATAGAGAAAAGATAACCTCTTCAACAAATGGTGCTGGGAAAACTGGAAATCCATATGCAGCAAAATGAAACTAAACCCCTATTTTTCACCATGCAGAAAATTCAACTCAAAGTGGATCAAGGACCTGGGAATCAGACCAGAGACCCAACGCCTAACAGAAGAAAAAATAGGCCCAGATCTTCATCATGTCGGATTAGGACCTTTCTTCCTTAACAAGACTCCTATAGCACAAGAAGTAAAATCAAGAATCAATAAATGGGATGGATTCAAACTAAAAAGCTTCTTCTCAGCAAAAGAAACAATCAATGAAGTGAACAAATCTTTGCCACACGCACATCGGATAGAGCACTAATCTCCACGATATATAAAGAACTCAAAAAACTTACTAAAAAAAACAACCCAATCAATAAATGGGCCAAGGAACTGAACAGAAACTTCACAGAAGAAGATATACAATCCATCAATAGACATATGGCTTAGTTCTTGACATGAAATATCCGTCTTTCTATACTGATCCACTAGCTAAACTACTTTGAATTAGTATAAACTTAAAAAGGAGGAATTCTCTCTTTTGTGACCAATCTTATTTATATATTAATGAATGTTCATGTTATTGCTTTCTTCACTAAAATTTAAGCCACCTTGAAGTCCACGATCCCAACTCACTTATCTTTCAATTTTAGCATAATTTTTCATACATAAGAATTTTAAGATGCAAATTCAGTACATTTTATTCAATATTCAAATCCCACTTAAGTAAATTGTAAGTTGTGTTACTTTCATATGATCAAATATGTCTCTTATTGGCGTTAGATGTAAAATATCACTTTAATATTAAAGTGACCTAATATCATAAATATGCTCTATGATAAAATGATGCCTTGATTAAAACCTTTTTCTCTTTACATTAATGGTTAACTCTTGTAAAATGTGTGCTTTTATATCATAGGTAATATTACTAATTTTAGTTCTGATTTAATTGATAGACAACAAATTTTAACTTATAACTATTTAAAAGAATATATAAACAACCAGTCTTTAAAATCTTAGGTATAGATCAAATAAACTATTCTACAAATCTTTAGCATGAATTATTTTCAGCTGAACAATAAATAAACCTGTATTTGAATATCACACTGACAATTTCTACCATATGAAAAGTTATAAAATATAGATTCAAATTGATATATTGAAATTGACAAAGCCTAAACTACAAAATGATTTATTTATAATGGAATTTTTGTAAATCTTTCAAATGATGAAGAATTGGCATTGTCTCTAATAATTTCTTTCATGTTGTCAACTAGATGTTTCTATGGAGTGTTGCTATCAAGCAAAAGGGGACAGAACACTAAATGATTAATGGCATAGGCAGTTTTATCTTCTAAAACAGGGAACCTTATGATTAGAGAGTGTATACATTTGAAATGCCCTCCCTCATCTGTGAAAACATGATGCCTGAGAGTGGTTTGTGTATCATGGAGGATCTCTATCTCCAATGGTACTACATAGCTTACACTGAGGATCCAAAAAATGAAGACATCTCCTCATGCCCAGATCTGCACATTTTAGCATCTCTCTAGAATATTGATGAGAAGAATATATCTGTTGACATAGTAATTGCATTTTGTTGGATAGTATCAATGGTTTCTCATTCATTTTACGTTCCATTTTGACATGGCTGTGGTGTTGAATCTGTAAAAGTGAAAGTGACCAATGTGCACATCAGGACTCAGACATCCTGTTAATAGTTTCCCTTAGCTGCCTGAAGCATTCTGATACTGATGCCAAAGGAAGGGTACTATTAATCTTCCAATAGAACTCTGTATTATTCTTTAAATTTCTCCTAATGGGCTTTACAAGTATTTCTCCTAATGGGCTTTACAATCATGTAAATAGTTTAGCTAACACAGTAACTGAGAGAGAATAAGAAGCGAATCAATGGTGGTTTCTGCTCTTTTTAAAATTTCATTTTCATTTTCATTGGTGCACCATACCTATATTAAATATCACCTAACATATGGGTAGTCAGAATACTGGTGAGTTCTGTGTGCCTATGGATTCCCAAGATGATCAATATGAAAGAGATGGTTTTCCAAAATATAGCATGTCAATTGTCTACACATTTTTAAATATTAAATATTTTATAAAGAGCAATCTTTCTGTATGTAAAGATTTTAAAATATAACAAGTTGATGCTTTAGAATATTTTGGAGCATCCTAGTATGTATTCAATTCAATTATGAATTTAGTTACAGAAATTTGAACCTATTCCATTAATTGTTAGCTGAAAATTTTGCAGAAAACCCTATGAAAATGCATCATAGCTAGGGTAACCAAACAAGTCACTTTTGCCTGCAACACATTTGTTTTAATCTTATTTTGGTATTCCATGTGAATTAGTATCTTTCAATTAAGGTATTATTATTTTTAAACCATTAAAATGAGTCATAATATTTTCTGTAGCCCTCTACTTAAAATTTCTGCCTTGGTCTCTTGGAATCTTTGTACAGAGTATTTCATTTCAATACATTATTAAAGATTAAAAATCAAAGATGAAGTGTAGTAGGTTCTATCTCCTTCAAGGACATTTTCTAAGTAGTGTGCTTAGACACAAGAGGACAGAAACAACTTGATTCTTTTGGTCAAGGGGGATGGAGGGACGAGATTCCATCCTGTCACTTCTATAGTCAGTTGTTGAGAGGTCCGTGTTGTGGCTCATGATATACACAAAGTCTCGGGCAGCCAGCCAGTAAAATTGGAAGTGAAATGGAAAATAGTACAATAAGTGTTTGTGTAGTATATCCATAAAGTAAACAGCAGCCCTACTGTAGAACAGAGTAGTCTGAATATAGTTGCTACAGGAATGTTATAGTTTATCGTGTGATATAAATTTATAGCTAATTATGTTGTTTTAGAATTACTGTAAATTGCAAATCATTAACATAAAGTTCCTGTGAATTAAATATTAGTAATGGATTTTAGATTGAGAACAAATGTGAACTGGTCTAAACCTTGTAATTTATTATCTACCCTGAGGGCTATAGTAATGTTAGTAATTACATGAAAATCAGAAAACACAAATATGCTGGCAAAGCATCAATATCTACTTTGAAACTTAACAGATATTTCAAAATTATATATGTAAAGATTTAACACTTGCAGGTGTGGGAGGCTTACTTAGCTCATTAATATATGAAGTATACATTTTTTATTTAAATCAAATAACTTATTCAAATTAATTTCACTCTTTTTAAATATTCTTTTAATCATGATTAAAATTGCAAGATTAGCTGTTAAAATGTTGCCTCCCTTAGCTGTTGAATTTTGCAAATATTGAGTACATGCCAGATTCAATAAGTCTGATCACATGAATTAAGATAAAAATCAGTGAATTATTTCCAAACATGCTTTGATTGATTTAACCCATGTGATTATTTATTATTAATTTTTTGTCATTATGCATATTCCTATAAGTAGAGGTTAAAATGTAACAATGAAGATAAAGTAATTTTTGTGTTCATTATATAAATGCAAAGTTTTGTTGAGTATAAATGCTATAGAAAAATATTCCTATAAAACTGAAAATCTGTGAAAGATAAATGTACTTGGAATTCATAATTGGATCCCAGTAAACTGCAAACTTTTACCAATAGTAGCAAAAGATAAGACTATTAATTTTATATACACATATCCAGAACTGATTTGTGATAAAGTGGATATTCAATATGTACTACACCTGATCATGTGATCATATGTGCTTTCTCTTTGCTATCATAAACTGAACTGAACCATTAAAAATTTAAATGATAATTATTTTTTATTTCTGAATTGGAGAGTTTTTTTATTTTTTATTTTTTCCCAGTACTTTGGAGGCTGAGACAAGAGGATCACGAGTTCAAAGCAGCCTCAGCAATGGTGAATTGCTAAGTAACTCAGTGAGACCCTGTCTCTAAATAAAATACAAAATAGGGCTGGGGATGTGGCTCAGTGACTGAGTGACCCTGAGTTTAATCCCTGGTACCATAAAAAAATTTTAAAAATTTTTTATAGCTCATTATTTGCAATGGTTTTAGGTTAACTGCAAAATTGAAAGAGAGACCCAAAAATATATTATTGCTTCTTTTACTCCATTATCAGCATGCCTCATCAGACTGGTACATGTCTTGCAATGGAAGAACCAACACTGGCATATTATTTTCACTCCAAGGCCAGAGTTCACTTTGGTGTGAGTCTTTATGGGTACAGACAAAGGCATAATGGCAAGCATCTACCATTGTAGAATTTTACAGAGTATTTTAATAGCCCTAAAAATCTTATGTGTTCTGGGGCAGGAGTTGTAGCTTAGTGGTAGAGAGCTTGCTTCGCATATGTGAGGCACTGGGTTCGATCCTCAGCACCACATAAAATAAATAAATAAAGGTATTGTTCCATCAACAACTAAAAAAATATTTTAAAAAATCTTATGTGTTCTACTTGTTTATCCCTCCTCTCCTCTAACTCTGGCAAGCATTGATCTTTTTACTGTTTCCTTAGTTTTTCTTTTTCCATAATGTTATGTATTTGGACTCACATAATGTGAAGTCTTTTTAGATGAGCTTATTTCTCTTTCTAATATGCATTTAAGTTTTTTCATATCTTTTCATAGCTTCATAGCTCATTTATTTTTATTCCTGAATAATACTCTATGGTTAAAATATATATACTATAGTTTATCTATTCATTCTCCTACTGAAGGATATCTTTGTTGTTTCCAATTTTAACAGTTAGGAATAAAGCTGATATGAATATTTAATGTGTACAGGTTTTTATGTAGATCTATTTTCAACCCCTTTGGTAAACTGCTGTATCATTTGGTAAGAATATGTATATTTTTAAGGAAAGTATCAAAATGCACTCCAAAGTGGCCATATCATTTTGCATTTCATTATTAAATAATTAATTTTAGATCAACCATAGTTAATATCAAAAGATAAAAACAATTTTATAAGTAAATACAAAATTTCTGTTTTATTGTGTACAAAATAAGTTGAAAATCTTTATTTGAATTTCTCTACATATGAAATACAAGAGGTGTTCCATTTTTGATGTTTTAATGTGTTGTAATTATTTAAAACAGTATTTGAAATACAAAGGCTTTGAAAATCATCTCTCAACATCAATGGGGAACCCAAAAATATTAAATAATGATCTCATATATTATGCTTTCATTTTGAAGTTTTATGATTAGGCTTTAGGTTATCTAAAATTTCAGAGAGTAAGTTTTTAATGGATCTTTAATGGAGCTATTTTTAACTGGATAAATTTTATATTGCCTTTCAAAATGGAATTCTGATATCTGAATTATAAAAATAGCCCTACATCTTGATTTCTTGCTCTGCTATCCTCATGTACTTGACAATGTGAACTAGCAGCTTCTTTCTGCAAGAGGTAAGAGAGTGACCTCATGGCTTACCCAAGGCACACATGCAAAATTGGCTTGACAAAGGCATTGTTTCACCATACAAGCCTAGGCCTCAAGAGTCACAGTATGCTCTTGGGGACCTTCTTCACATAAAAACAAACTAATGAGAGGATAAGGGATGAGAAACCATGTGCAGCAAACCTGTATCCCTGAAGAGAACATCCAACCAGCCAGATAACTAGATGATCAAGCACACATATAAAATCAAGCCTAGACAGTATAAGCAAAATAGCACAGTGACCTCAAAGGCTTGTCATCAGTAAAAACTGCTGTTTCAGTCTACTAAATATAGGGATTTTATAATAGGGCTACTTAATGCAAACATAATACAAAAGAGTTTATAAATTTGCAGCATCTAATCTCAGTAAAGAGTCCAAATGTCCATCAACACAACTTTTTGAGTTTTGATTTGTATACATAAGTTTTAAAACAAATGAAGGGAAAAAAGTGAAATGCCTATAAAAAAGTGAGATGAAATATTTATTAAAATATTTCAAATAAAAGAACTGAATGAAGACTTTCTTCATTTACAAAATGTTCTCTAATTTCATTGTGCAGATCATCATCATCAGAGAGTATTCCTCAATTTAAAGTCATGATGGTATTACAATATAGAATGATGCAGATAATGATGCCATACTGTAAGTTTTATAAAGCTAGAACAAATGATTTTGAATGTTTCACCATACAGAAAACATAGGTTTTTGAAGAAATACATATGTTTAACCTGAAGTAAACCTTATAGGATATATATATATACACATATATAAATCATAGGAGATATGTTATATATGATATATATATGATATGATATCATATGATACATATATATCATAGGAGATAATGATATACATATATTATAGGAGACAATTATATACATATTATCTATAAGGATATATATATACATATATATATAATGCATAGTAATATAGGTATATCAAAACATCTCATAGTACTCCATAAATATGTATAGTTCTGTTTTATGTATTATTTCAATTTATTTTAAATTAAAAAAGAAAAAGAAATAAAGTAAAATAGTTTCATCTACAGAGAAGAGTCAGTTAAGAGTAATTAATCTCAAATTCACTAAGCTAAAAATTGAAATTTTAAAATCATTATTTTCTAAAATATTACATAGACTTAAAACTGTGAAAGATACATTATTCAGACAACAAGTGACACACCATTAGAGATAGATGTAGGTAAGATTTAGGTGAAGTATGTGAATATCTAAATCAAGAAATAATTTTACTTCTCTTATTAAATATTAAATAGTCACTATAAAGAAATTTACTAAAAATGTTTTGATATTGTCATGTTCACAGTCTGGTTGTGCCAGGGTAGTGGGATATGTTGCTGGAAGACTAATGGAAAATACACACAGACAATGAGTGAGGCATAAGATGTCATTAAAAAACACTTATAGGGAAATTTCATGGAAATAGACTGAACAGATAGCACCTCTGACCCTCACTGTGCTTTGCCAAGCAGAGCCTCCTCTCTTCCTCAAGGCATTTTGTGCAGTAGTGATTGCCTGGATGAGTGACATGTACCCTTCTTCAAGGCCCTCACTTCTGTACAAATCCACACAATATGTTAGGCTGCAGAAACAATGACAAAATCTGCATTAGCATGCTTAATTTATTCATATAAGCAGCACCCCCCAAAAAAAATTGGTTGTGCATGAAAAAAATTATCTTTTTTATAGATAACATTAAGCTGCCCTACTTCTCAGTGTTTGTAAGAAAAAGCCAGTGTCCTCCATGTTAATATGTATCTGGATATCCAAGCCCAGGCTTGTCTCATTTTTCCCTTAAATTGGCTAGATTTGGGGGAACTAAAGGTGGACATTCAGGGATACCATGTTTTAGTCTTTAAGGATGATGCAGTACTATACTATACTATATATGTATCTTAGGTAATTTTTATATGGGGGAAATAATTTTTTTTTAAAATGATTATTAGAGGGCCTGTGGATGTAGTTCAGTGGTCAAGTGCTTTACTAGTATGTGCAAAGGCCCTATGTTCATTTTCTGGCACCACAAAAAATAATAATGAAAAAAAATTATAAAAGAAAAATAGTTATTAGAGTTATTTTCTAAGCAAGATATAATAAAACATTTCATTCAATAAAAACATTTTTATATTATATATTTTTAAAACATTCTAAAAGTCCCTTTCAATCTCAAAGTTGGATTTTGAATGAAAAATTACAATGTTCCTTAAATATACCAGCTTACCTAAATTATTCTAATATCTTTCTTTAATAAAATCCCAACTTTCCTTTACACACACATATATATTTCAAACATCAAAGTTTAAAATGTAAGATGAAGCCAAGCGCAGTGGCTCAAGCCTGTAATCCCAGCACTTAGGGAGGCTGAGACAGGAGAATTGCGAGTTCAAAGCCAACCTTAGCAAGGGTGAGGTGCTAAGCAACTCAGTGAGACCCTGTCTCTACATAAACCACAAAATAGGGCTGGGGATGTGGCTCAGTGATCGAGTGCCCCTGAGTTCAATCTCCAGCGCCAAAATAAATAAATAAATAAATAAATAAATAAATAAATAAATAAATAAAATGTAAGATGATAATTTTCCTAACATTATTTTAATAAACTTTGCTTTTTTTTTTTTTTTACCTTTGTTTATTATCATGTTTAAGTTTCTCTTTCTCACACACACAATAAAGGCAGGTAACCAAAACAATAATGAAAAGCTTATGGAAGAATGGATCATAGGACAGGAAACTTGCAGGAAGAATGATCTTAAGACATGTACAGAGAGAAGTTTAGGTGTAAAATAAAATATATATGAACCATCACACTAAAGAAATAAATATTGCCATAATTTATACTCTAAAAAAATGGAACAAGCAAACTACTTCAACTCTAAATTTTGTCAATTTCCACTACCCCAAAATAATGATTTTTTTATACTTTGAAATTATATGCATAATGAACAAACATAGCATTTACAGTGAGGAAGGCATTTTTTGGTATGGAGACTGAGGAACAGCTAGGCATTCTAAGACCCCTAGCATGCAGTGAGGGAAACCAGGGAAGCTGGTTCAGGCCACATTTACACAATTGGACTTCCTAAGTTTTCAGAGTTCTTCATCTGTCTGAGCAGCGTGTAACTGTGATGCAATGAAGTCCAGAGTCCATTCTTTCCCTACCTTTTCTTCATGCTTTCTAACTGGAGTATGTTGGCCCAGAGAGTAAATGTACAAATATATAAAAGAAAATGTTATTTCTTTAACATGTACTATACCTTCACATGTGTAAAATTTCATGAGTTAAATCTTTGAGGATCTTCCTTCCCTCATAACACTGATGTAAACAGTTTAAGGATATGTCCAGCTTTTACCTTCACTTACCTATCCGTAAGTCTCTGACCCTCTACATTTTCAGTGTTTCATAGTAGTATTTAAATAAATGATGATATTAAGTAAATTGAAAAGCATCCTTGAGATCTTCATCGTTGACATCTTCCTCATCTTCAATATTCATATTGAATTAACTTCCTATTTTCTTTAAAAATATCCACCAAATCTATTTATGTCTCCCCTCATCTCTAGCTCAAATGCCACTTTCAGCTAGACTCCCTTGATCCCAACTGATATTAGTATATTTTATGTCAACAATATATTTTCTAATTCTCTTTAAAGAAAATCCCTCTATTATGGAATTAACTTATAGCTTATTTTGTAGATTTTATCATGTAACTTTTTTATATTTTAACTCTATAACAGTTTTCTCTACTATTTAATATATATTTGAAAACTGAGTAAAGGTTTAAGTGCAGTCCATTATCTTTTTTAACAACAAGCTTATTAGACTTACACAAATGTTAAATCTTGAAGTTAATATATATTAAATTACTAACTTGCCTTTCTCTATAAATATTAAAGAACACTGATAGGAAAATCAAGTTTTGAAGTTGCAGAAGGAATTTTTTCATATTTTGATCTAGGGATTATAGGAAAGTGCCACTATATCCAGCTATGAAGAAAAACATTTAAAAATGTTTGAGTATTTTACAACATTTTTGTGTTTTTTGTAATATAGTCACTTTGCAGCAAAAGAGGTTATTGAGAACTGTAACAGTGGCAAACAGCGGGTACACTTTTTTATTTTATTCTTGTGAAATATGATTTTTCTTTCAAATACTTGATTGCATAGAAGTTTTTAACTTCTATACTAAAAATAATTAAATTGCAAAGTTAAACATTTTAATACTTTTATGATATTTAAAAAAGCTCATTATGATACCTGGCTATTGACTATTCATTTGATTTATGTTTTAAATTGCATATTAATACCAATGACTAAACTCATGTTATTTCCACTACAGTATTAATTGTGCCATGTATTCATCAAGTATAAATTATTATAGAAACATTTAAGATTATAACCACTCCCACAATAACATTCTATTAAACGGTCTTACTTTAAAGTTCTTTCTTCATAAATGAAGATAACTAACTAGATTACTCTACAAGATTCATCCTGATTAATTTGTATTGGCTTTTAACAAGTATGCATGGAAACCAGTCCACTTACTTCACTAAATCAACTTGTAAATTTATACATTTTAAAATTACCTATTAATACAGAAGTTGATTAAAAAAATACAAAAGAAGTAATAAAAGGTTGATATTTGGAAATACACACTCTATGGAACTCTTGCTTTTATTAACAAATATATTACATTACGGTATTCAGAGAAGCTTCTTTATATAATCACAGCTAATGCCTTGATCTTGGGTTAAAATCTGAAATATAGTTATAGGACCAAAAAAACTAAACAAAACAAGAAACAGGCTGTTAGTCTCCAGGGTCATGGGTGCTCTATGATAACCATCTCAGGGTCAAGCGAGGCAAATTGTATCCTTTCACTCAATCATTGAATAATTAACCACTAGTTTTGTATTTGCAAAGAGTTCTGTTGAAACATTTTAAAGGAATACAAAAGATATATACTGCTAAATCAGTTATTTTAGGAAAAAGTCACATGGATGTTGAAGTGCTTACTGAATGAACTCTAGGCAGGATTTTTAAGTAATAAAATGTTTTAGCATTCCTAAGACACTTTAAATGAACTTTTAAGCCTGGATTTTCAACTTAATTCAGCATCTAAAGTATCATACACACCAAAGCAAGGCTAAATATTATTTAAAAATAAGGTCATCTTCTCTGCTTCAATCCACTTTGGAAAAAAGACAAGCTTATGTAAGCTATGTACTCTGATTCCCTAAACTTGGACCTATTTATTAAGAGCTTACAAAGTTATCAGTAATTAGAAGAAGTAATATTCAATCCCATTTCAATATTTAATCTTTTTTCTGTTTGTCATTCCCAGAAATCTTAACTATTAGTATAATAATTTCTGAAAATTATGTCCAATCAAATGCAATTCCCAGTCTATGGAACAAATTCAGCAGTTAAGAGTGTTACAACATAGGAAAAGAAAGCAAAATAATCCTGAGCAAAATAAATGCAAAACTCAAAGCTAAATTGACAGATATTTGGTATCACATTTTATTCTTTAGAGTAGAACATTGGAATAATTTTAACTAATTCATTTTCTAATTTTGTAACTTTTTATTTCTTCATATGTCTTCATATCACTTCTTCTCACTGAAAATAATGAAAAAAATTAATAAAATTATAGATCTTTGAAAATACTTCTTAAAGATTTGGGAAAATGTATATTCATCAATGGGCAGCATAGTAGGTAACCAAAGAAGAGCTGTTCAAGTGAAAAAGATGAAAAAGAAAAAAATCTTTGAGGTATTCTTACTTACATAGTTCCTCTCTTAGATCCTATATTTTACAGCAATTAATATTGATCTTTTTTTATTATAACTTGTCTATACAAGAATTCCCGATGACCATTTAAAAAGCTATTAATTAGAACAGTGACATTAAATTGTATTTTAAAAATTGATTATTCTTACTGTAATTCATGTAGTTAGAAACCTGATGGAAACAACTAAATTGTATCTGAGATAGTCACACTAACCATTTACTTAAATTACGGTGGCTTTAAAAGATTCTACATCCCTCTGTCTCCACACATTCTACTGACCCTTTGCTGCTTTTTATAAAAAGAGCTTTATGGAGATCCAGGCCCATGCCACACAACCCACCCTCTTAAAGTGTACAAGTCAACAGGTTTGGCACATTCACAGACTCCATTGTATTTTTGTCTCTTTTCCCTCGTGCACTTTTACGACCTACTTCACAACTAAAAAGTAGTTTTATTACAAAACTAATGACACAAAATAGTCTGGCACTGTGATTGGGAAATTGCCACAGAGAATCGGCCCTAACTGAACTTTATCGCAGTACACTTGGGTGGCTGTTATCACTTCACTTTATTAAAACCCACATAGGCTAAGGAATAGGAGTAATAAAAAGAGGCCTTGAGGATAATAAGAAAATATCACTGGATATGTTTGTCTCCAATGGACTTGGCATCATAATTAAAAGTACTAAAGGGAAGTGTGGAGTCCCTTTATGCTATCAGTAGCGGTAACTCTCATGAAACTGAAATTCATAAACGCCTGCCTTGAATTTACCTACCAGAGTAATTTATGAATCAGCTAGTACTGAAGTTACAGTGGTTAAAGTTTTTATGCCTCCCTGACCACCATATGGAAGTGTGAATAATATGAGAAGGCATAAATTGGGTTTCATATTGCCGCACGTGCTTGATCCATGAACTAAATCCAAAGTAATCTCCGCTTTATGTGAACTAATTCACAATTCATATGTTGTTATGTTCACACCCACATTTAAGAAGCCATGTTGACCTCCTCTGACATTTTAAAACTTGCAAATACCAAAAGCCTTCAAGACTTGTATGACCTAAGCATTCATTTTACTACATTTTTCTATCATCTCAAACTAATTTGCATGTGTTAAATAAATTAATGTCATCTTAATCTTCATTGCACATTAGTTATACATCATATAAGGAAGAAACCCAAGAAGGGATATATTTCTGTGATTTGAAGCTACATGTCTTATGTTTTAACATGTAATCATCTAGAATTTATCTTAATTATAGTTACCTAAATTCAATATGATGTTTTTATTGTTCACCAGAATAATGGAGAGTTAATTTGTTGGGAAGATTAAAATTAACATACATATTAATGATTTTTCTCTGTCACAGAGGATTTCTCCAACAGTAGAATATGCAATGTAAACATTTTGCATAAAGTTAATTTTTGAGATAAGTTTTGCATAGCTATGTCAGCAATAATATTAAAGATCTAAATGGCCCCTCTCAAAGAGAAAAACAATTCTTCAGATTGTATGTTACAAATGTATGGAAATAATTCTATAGGGAAAAATTCATTCAACTGAATAGCATAAAATATATTTCAACAGTTCATTAAATAATGTCTACTAAATTAATGATGAATATTCATATATTAGGTCTTTACTGACTCTTAATTCTTGAATTAAATAATACACCTAATTTAAAGTATCAGAACACAAATATCAAACCCAGATTTCCATGACTCTAGCCTATCTTTGAAATCTGGTTTAGTAATCTAGGATAGTGAGGCAGATTAGAATGAATTTTGTTGGTCCTACTCCAGATAATAAATACACAAGCTGCACACTGTAAATCAGCCTTCTTCTGACCTACTTCTTAATTTGATATTTAAAAATATACAGGTAGCTCCTTAGAAAACTACCTTTAATCTTCAAAGCCATACAGAAAACAAAAAAGAAAGTCATTTGGTATATAAGCACCTACATGACACACATGCATATTTACATACACACACACACACACCATAGTCTTCTACTCCTTTTATAAAGTTTTTTCTCTTTTTTCATTGAAATCCTTGGTGTCGGGGCATGTTGATAACTCATTTTTATTGTACTCTTGCCGCTATTTTCTAGAAAAGATGGGGAAACTCTTTTCTCGAAAATTATTTTAAGATGATTTCCCGAAGTAATAAAATCAGTTATTAATCAAATAAAGGCTTGGTGAAAAATGATATAAATTAATCCTCTCTCTAGGTAACATATCCTTTCAAAATTTTTGCGCGAGTAATAGAACATAGAGACATAAAAAGAAGAGCCATAATATCTCTCAATGAATAACACAAATGTATTAGACTTGACCCAATGTAGAATTCCTTTATCTAATCTAAATCAGTTGTAATGACTTAAAGTTTTCTAGTAGCCTTGTCTATAAAAGACATACATCTGAAAAATAAAAGGTACTAATTCCACGTATTTTTGGAAAAGGAGTCATGTAGTAAATGTGTTTGCCCTAATGACTAATAAACTGGGATGCTGGAGGAAGGCAGGTCTCTAACAAGGTCTGTGCTATTGTTGACACTTTTTCATAAATGGAACATAGTGTAACCAAGCACATTGATTTCTTTACTCATCCCATAACTAAAACAAATATCCTTAAGTTAATCCATCCAAAATAATATGATTTTTTAAATTAATGGTTCTCAATATTATGTCAATTGATACCTCTTGTCATAAATAAGCGGATGCTAGTTTTAGCTTTCAAGAATCCCAACTAATGTAACTTGTAAGAAACACTACATGTGATCTTTGCATGGATACTTCTCATCCTGTCTCTCTGAGCTCTTCAAGGTCAGCTCAGGGCATTTTGCGTACTTAGTGTTGAGGCTCACACCATGCCTAAGTGAACCTGAAGCATTTTCTCAGCCAAAACCTCAGCATATCTCTACAACTGAAATTGGTTGTTGAGTTCTGATGGAGAGTTTGTAAATTTATATAATGAAAATTTTCATTTACTAAACAAAACTTTGAGAAATTCTTAATTTAAATAATAGAATATTTAATAACATTCTATCATTAATGGGACTGTGGTTTTGCTATCAAAGGAAGAAATTGCCAGGACTTTCCCCTCCTCTTCCTGTGGTCTTGGTTGCAAAGTGAGGGAAAAATGGAAAGCTGTGGCCAATTCTATATGAAAGCATATCTCCTATACAATTTTGTACAGAACAACTTAATTGGCTCCTCTTGGCTCTTTCATTTTGGCTTGAGGCTTTCAAGTAGAAAGGAACAGAAAACTACAGGTTGTTGAAACTTACTAAGCACACATACACAGGGAAGATAAAATGTAGGAAACCCTTTAATTAGCCACAAAACCGTACCTCATAAAGCTGGAACTTGCTTCTCTTCTTTCTAGATACAATAGCACCTCCCATTTGTACCAGCAACTCATAACCCAACAGCAGCTGAAGGGGTTCAATTACCTTTAAATTTCCCCATGATTAAGAGACAACTGACAAACACAGAAAACTTGTTCTTATTCTAGGGATTCAAAAATTCCATTTCTGTGCCATTCTCTAAATTTGTGTTATCTGATACTTTTTCTGCTTCTATGCTTATCCCTCATTTTACAGACTCCGTGTGTATCATGTCGTAATCTTTTTGAACTAAAATAACAATTGGGTCAATTTCAGTGAATTTAGGAATGAAATAATGGAAAGGTGTGTCTGCCATACCACCCCAGGGTTTAGGCCTCTTATGTCCAATGAATAAATATTCCCTTTTACCAGGGGCAGTCTGAGGTACCTTGATGACAACAACTACCTCCCTAGAGACTTCCCTAGCAAAGAATGTTAACTGAGGGATGGGCTTGGCACTTAGAAAGGGTAGACAGAAGAGAGAATTTTTTCTTCTTCTTTGTTAGAGCAGATGAGTTGCCCATCATTCTACGGAAAAAATATCCTTTAAAAGAGTGTTGAGATAGAGGTCATTTGTGAACTGAGCTATTCAGTAGTTGTGAGTTAATAATATTATTTAGATGTCTATGTTAGGTATTTTGGGTTGTAAACAGCAAGTTTTCCAGCATTTCCTATGGTTCAGAAGAGTGACTCAGGGTGATTTCATATCTTTATGTTTTTAAATTCTATGAAATTGAGCTGTGATTACAATAATGCACTGCTTGATTCTTCTGAAGAATCAGTGAGGGAAGTCAGTTACTAACAGTCATGTGATAGTATTTAGGTGAGTATTATTATTTTGCTGTATTTAAGTACAATGATAATATGGTTTATTTTTCTTTTCTTTTCTTTGTTTTTTGGTATCAGGGATTGAATTCAGGGTTACTCAACCATATAGCCACATCATCAGCCCTATTTTTTATTTTATTAGAGACAGAGTTTCACTGAGTTGCTGAGTGCCTCATCGTTGCTGAGGATGGCTTTGAACTAGCAATTCTCCAGTCTCAGCCTCCCAATGTGCTGAGATTACAGGTGTGCGCCACTGTGCCCAGATAATAATCTGCTTATTAAATGTCTTATCCTGCAAAAATTGTGGCTGGGATTATTATCTGCATTTAGTAATATTGTACACCTTTTGTTGTAGTAGATATTGGGAGATAGTCTGCTTCTCTTTGCACAAAAAGAATCAAGGACTCTTTGCACAAAAAGAATCAAGGACTTCTTTCTACTACTTGCTGAAAATACTTGTTTACTTGTAGATTCCATTTTAAGACAAGGGCAAAATCTTATTCATTGCTGTACACTTAATGCTAATCACAGTGCTTACCACCAGATAGATTCGCCATCGCTATTCATAGCATAGATGGGTTAAAAATGAACAGGTTAATAAATGAGAGGATATAAAAAGATTTCTCTCCTTGTCACAAGTAGTTTAGAACATAGCTTGTCAAGCTTGAATGTACATGTGAATAACCTCTGTATGTTATTGAATGTGCACATGAATAAAAGGCAGTCTAATTAGTAGTCCTGAAGTAGGACTGACATGCTAGATTTATTTTTAAAAATAGTTTTATTAGTGCATTATACTTACACATAATTTGGGGATTTATTTTGGCACATTAGTAAATGCATAAAACATAATTTGCTCCTTTTTAGTCCCAATAATACCCACCTCATCTCCCCTTATTTCTTTCAGCTACTCTATTGGTTTTTATTCTATTATATTTTAATTGACACATTATAATTATACATTAAAATGGAATTAATTGTGATATCTTTGAGCATGTACATACCATAATTTGGTTAATTTTATTCTGCTGTTCCTCCCCTTACTCATCCCTCCCTGGCTCCCTTGATGCCCTTCCTATGCTCCACTGTTCTCCCTTCTATTTTCATGAGGTCCCACACTTCTTAAAAATTCCTTATTTCTGTCTAGCTTTTGCATATTAGAAAGAATATTAGATCCTTGACTTTCTGAGCCTAGCCTATTTCACTCAGCAGGATATTCTCCAGTTCTATCCATTGACCAGCAAATGACATAATTTCATTCTTCTTTATGACTAAGTAAAACTTCATTATATGTATATACTATCTTTTTTATCCAGTTATTTATTGAGAAAAACCAAAGCTGGTTCTATAGTTTGACTAATTTCATCTACATTTCTTTTTTAATAATCTTATGTTTCTTTTAATTTCAACAATAATTGTATATACTTATGGTATGAAATGTGTTTTGACACATGTATACATGTGGAATGATTATCATAATTAATTAATGTATCCATTACCTCACCATACTCATTATTTCTTCATAGTGAGAATATTTAAAATTCAAACTTTTAGCAATTTAGGAATATGCAACACATTATTGTTGACTATAACCACATCACTGTGAAAGAGATCAGCAAAATTTATTCCTCTTACGTATCTCAAATATTATGCCCTTTGACCAACATTCTCCCTTTGTCTTCTTTAGTGCTTGGTAATCACCATTCTACTCTCTACTTATTTGAGCTCAACTTTATCTTAGATTCCAAGTGTAAGAAAGGTCAGGAGTATTTGTCTTCCTGTGCATAACTTATTTCATTTTAACATGATCTCCTTCAGATTCACTCATTCATGCAACCATTTAAAATCAAATAGTATTTAGTTGTGTATATATGTGAATTTTCCTTATCCATTCATCTCTTGGTGGACATGGAAGTTTTTTTAGATTGTAGCTTTTGTGAATACTGTTGTGAGGAATGTAGGAGGGCAGACATCTCTTTGACATTCAGATTTCAATTCCTTTGGTTATGAGTCCAGAAATGATATTGCTGGATCAAATAGTAATTCCGGTTTCAAATTATTGAAGAATCTTCATACTATTTTCCAGAATGACTGTACTAATTTATATTCCTAGCAACAGTGCACAGGGTTCTCTTTTCACTACATTTTCACCAAAACTTGTTATCTTTCATATTTTTGTTAATATCATTCTAAGAGATCTCAGGTGATACCTCATTGTGATTTTTATTTGTATTTCTCTGATGATTAGTGAGATTTTAAACATCACTATCTGTATTCTTTTTGCCTAAAGAAATGTTTATTGAGGTCCTTTGCTTATATTTTAATCAGATTATTCCTTTTCATGTTGTTGAGTAATTTGATTTCCTTATACAGATGGTCCCTGACTTAATGATGCCATTGGCTTTTATGATGGTGTGAAAACCATGAGCATTTGGTAAAAATAGTACTTCAAGTTTTGAATTTTGATCTTTTTCTGTGCTAGTGATGTGCAATATCATACTCTTGCAATGTTAGGCCATGGTAATGAAGCTTGGCTTCTAGTCAGCCATGTGATCATGATAAACACCCATTACTCTGCAGCATACTATCTGGCTCAGCAACAATATTCCATAGCCTCAGTGTATTAAATGCACTTTAACATATGATGTTTTCAACTTCTGATAGGCATATAAGGACATAACTCTACTACAAGGGAAGTAGAATCTCTATATTTTGTATAAGAGCCTCTTGGCTGATCGATGATGTGCAAATGTATTTTCTTGATTTCTGGGCTGCCTGTTCACTTAGTCACTTTTTTTTCTTGTGGGGCAGAAGTGCTTTTGTCTGATGCCATCCCATTTGCCTAATTTGTCCTTGGTTACCTCTGTTTTATCCTCACATCCAAGAAATTACTTCCTAAACCAATGTTGTTCAGGTTTTCTGGGTTTTATTTTCTACAGATTCTCTTTATTTTTTATATTTATTTTATTTATTCTACTTAAGTATACATGATAGCAGAATGCATTTTGCTTCACTGTACACAAATGAAGTACAACTTTTCATTTCTCTGGTTGTACGTGATGTAGAATCACACCATATATATAGTCATACATAAAGCTAGGGCTATTATGTCTCTCATTCCACCATCTTTCCTGCCCCCATGTTCCCTCCCCCCTCACTCCCCTTTGAACAAATTTTCTCCATTCTTCCTGTGTCCTCTCCCTCATTATGGATCAGCATCCACTTATCAGAGAGAACAATAGGTATTTGTTTTGGGGTGATTGGCTTATTTCACCTAGCATGATATTCTCCAACTCCATCCATTTAACTACAAATGCCATAATTTCATTCTCTTTTATTGCTGAGTAATATTCCATTGTGTATATATACCACAGTTTTTTTGTCCATTCATCTATTGAAGAACATCTAGGTTGGTTCCACAGTTTAGCTATTGTGAACTGAGCTGCTATAAACATTGAAGAGGCTGCATCACTTTAGTATGCTGATTTTAAGTCCTTTGGGTATAGACTGAGGAGTGGGTTAGCCGGGTCAAATGGTGGTTCCATTCCAAGTTTTCTGAGGAATCTCCATACTGCTTTCCAGATTGGTTGTACCAATTTGCAGTCCCACCAGCAATGTATGACTGTGCCTTTTCCTCCACAACCTCACCAACACTTATTGTTGTTTGTATTGTTGATAATTGCCATTTCATCTCAATGGTGTGAGATGAAATCTTAGAGTACTTTTGATTTGCATTTCTCTAATGGCTAGAGATGTTGAACATTTTTTTCATATGTCTATTGATATATCTTCTTCTGAGAAGTGTCTATTCAGCTCTTTAGCCCATTTATTGATTGGGTTGTTTGTTTTCTTGGTGTTAAGTTTTTTGAGTTCTTTATATACTTGGATATTAGTGCTCTGTCAGATTTGTGTGTTGCAAAAATTTGTTTCCAGAATGTAGGCTCTCTGTTCACTTCATTGATTGTTGCTTTTGCTGAGAAGAAGCTTTTTAGTTTGAATCCGTCCCATTTATTGATTCATGATTTTATTTCTTGTGCTATAGGAGTCTTGTTAAGGAAATAAGGTCCTAAGCCAACATGATGAAGATTTGGGCCTACTTTTTCTTCTATTAGGTGCAGGTCTCTGGACTAATTCCTAGGTCCTTGATCCACTTTGAACTGAATTTTGCGTATGGTGAGAGATAGGGGTTTAGTTTCATTTTGCCGCATATGGATTTCCAGTTTTCCCAGCACCATTTGTTGAAGAGGCTATCTTTTCTCCAATGTACATGTTTGACATCTTTTTTTGTTAATTTTTTTTTAAGTTGTTGATTGACCTTTGTTTATATGTGGTGCTAAGGATCTAACCCATTGCCTCCCACATGTAAGGCAAGAGCTGTACCAGTGAATCACAATCCCAGCCCATTTGAAACCTTTGTCTAGTATAAGATAACTATTTTGTAGGTTTTTATCTATGTCTTCTATTCTGTACCTTTGGTCTACCTGTCTATGTTGGTGTCAATACCATGCCATTTTTGTTACTATAGCTTTGCAGTATAGTTTAAGGTCTGGTATTGTGATGCCTCCTGCTTCACTCTTCTTGCTAAGGATTGCTTTGCTATTCTGGGTCACTTATTCTTTCAAATGAATTTTGTGATTGTCTTTTCTATTTCTATGAGGAATGATCTTGGAATTTTAGTTGGAATCACATTGAATTTATAGAGTGCTTTGGGTAGTATGGACATTTTGACATTATTGATTCTACCTTTCCAAGAGCATGGTTGATTTTTCCATCTTCTAAGGTCTTGTTCAATTTCTTTCTTTAGTGTCCTGTAGTTTTCATTGTAGAGGTCTTTCACCTTTTTTGTTAAACTGATTCCCAAATATTTTATTATTATTTTTTGAAGCTATTATGAATGGAGTAGTTTTTCTAATTTCTCTTTCAGAGGATTCATCACTGATGTATAGAAAGTCAATTGATTTATGGGTATTGATTTTATATCCTGCTACTTTGGTGAATTCATTTATTAATTCTAGATGTTTTCTGGTGGAATTTTTTGGAACCTCTAAGTATAGAATCATGTATTGGCAAATAATGATAGTTTGAGTTCTTTTCCTATTCATATCCCTTTAATTTATTTCATCTCTTTAATTGCTCTGGCTATTGTTTCAAAGACTATGTTGAATAGGAGTGGTGGGAGGGCATCCCTGTCTTATTCCTGTTTTTAGAGAGAATGCTTCCAATTTTTCTCCATTAGGATGATGTTGGCCTTTAGCATAGATAGCTTTTACAAAGTTGAGGTATGTTTCTACTATCCCTAGTTCTTCTAGTATTTTGAACATAAAAGTGTGCTGTATTTTGTCAAATGCTTTCTCTGCAGTAATTGATAAAATCAAATGATTCTTATCTTTAAGTCTATTGATGTGTTGGGTTACATTAATTGATTTCCATATGTTGAACCAACCTTGAATCCCTGGAATGAATCCCACTTGATCAAGGTGGACTATTTTTTTAATATGTTTTTATATGCAATTTGACAAAATTTTATTGAGAATGTTTGCATCTATGTTCATCAGGGATATTGGTCTGAAATTTTCTTTCTTTGATATGTCTCTGGTTTTGGTATCAGGGTGATACTCACCTCATAGAATAAGTTTGGAAAGGTTTCCTCCTTTTTTATTTAAAGAAATAGTATGAGGAGTATTGGCATTATTATTATTATTTTTTTTTGTAGGTTTTATAAAACTCAGCTGAGAATCTGTCTGGTCCTGGGCTTTTCTTTGTTGGCAGGCTTTTGATAGCATCTTCTATTTCCTTGCTTGAAATTCATATGTTTAATATGTGTCTGTTCTAATAGTTTGAGTAGGTCATATGCTTCTAGTAATTTGTTGGTGTCTTCAGAGTTTTCTATTTTACTGGAGTATAACTTTTCAAAATAATTTCTAATTATCCTCCATATTTCAGTAGTGTCTCTCGTGATATTTCCTTTTTAATCACAAGTTGTAGTAATTTGGGTTTTCTTTCTCCATTTTTTCATTAGGGTGCCTAAGGGTTTGTAAATTTTATTTATTTTTCAAAGAACCAGCTTTTTGTTTTGACAATTTTTTGAATTGTTTCTTTTGTTTCAATTTCATTGATTTCATCCCTGATTTTAATTTTTTCCTGTCTTCTATTTCTTTTGGTGTTGGTTTGTTCTTCTTTTTCTAGGGCTTTCAGATGTAGAGTCAAGTAACTTATTTGTTGACTTTTCCTTCTTTTAATGAATGAGCTTAATGCAATGACATTTCCTCTTAGCACTGCCTTCATGGTGTCCCCGAGATTTTGATATGTTGAATCAGATTTTTCATTTACCTCTAAGATTTTTTTTTTATCTCTTCCCTGATGTCTTCTGTTATCCATGCATCATTCAATAGCATGCTATTTAGTCTCCAGGTGTTGGAGTATCTTTTATTTTTTAATCTCTCATTGATTTCTAATTTTATTCTATTATGGTTAGATGATGCAGGGTAGTATCTCTGTTTTTTTGTATTTGTTAAGACTTGTGGCGGTGGTTCCAAGATGGCGGCCTAGACAGTCCACTCTGCCCTAGGATCGCAGGGACCAAGGCTGGAAGTGGTGGAGGCGCCATTTTCTAGCCAGCTTCCTGGCATCATTCTGCGGCTCAACATCCCACGCAGGAATTTCGCTCATGTGTGTGTGTGAGTACAGGATCACCGGGAGGCAGCGGTAGCCGGGAGGCGGGACTTCGGCGCAGGCCGGAGAAACGCTGTGGCAGCCTGGGCCCTGGCCTAGGGCTCAGGCTCTCCGAGACCGAGACTAGAAGTAAAGGGGGACCATTTTCCAAACAGTTTCTTGGCAGCTCTCTGTGGCTTACTGCCCCACACAAGAGTCTTGCTCACGTGTGTGAGCGCAGGGCCACCGGGAGACAGCGGTAGCCAGGAGGAGTGACTTCAGCGCCGACCGGCAGAGGACAGTTGTGGTGGGGGATCCGGCCGGGGGATCCGGCCCAGGGCTCCAGCCCAGAGTTTGCCCCGGGTGAGCCGGGCCCACTTCCACACAGGGTGCCTGGCCCCAGCGCCCACCCAACTGCGAGAGACTATTAGCAGTTGCTACTGTGGACCAACTGTCCCCTGAGCGGAACCCTAGCTATTATTCTTTGTGGACCACCTTCTAACACGGCGGAACTTCCTACACACCAGGGGGCGCAGGTGAACACCTGGGAGCAAACCTTGGCCACAGTGGAACAGCGACTCCACCAGTGGCCCAGAGTTTCACCTTGGCCTGGGACCAGTACCAAGGATACCAGCCGGGAAAGTCCAGCAAACAACGGACAACGACACCTACTGGAGGAGAGGTAACGAAACCCTGCAGGGAAACTATAACTATGTAGGAGTTAAAACTGTAACACCTTGGATCAGCAGAGCTAGAAGGAAAGACACACAAACATCATGAGAAAACAAGGGAAGAAAGTGACTCAAACAAACCAAGATACTACACTACTAGAATCCATGGTCTGTACAGCGGGAGGAATGACAGAACAGAAATTCAGGATGTACATAATTAAAATGGTCAGTGACGTAAAGAATGATATAAGAGAACAAACCCAGTCAGCAATAGATCACTTTGATAAAGAGATTCATAGGCAAATACAGGAAGTAAAAGATCACTTTGATAAAGAGATACACAGGCAAATACTGGAAGTAAAAAATCACTTCAATAAGGAGATAGAGATTCTGAAAAGGAACCAAACAGAAATACTTGAAATGAAAGAAACAATAAACCAAATCAAAAACTCAATAGAAAGCATCACCAGCAGATTAGACCACTTGGAAGACAGA
>PVHX01013117.1:0-56168 GCA_004024805.1 Geosciurus inauris | reverse complement strand
AAAAAAAAAAAAAAAAAAAAAAAAAAGTATGCCTTTTGATTTCAAAGAAACAACATTGTTAAAAACCATTGGCTATCTATTTGATTGTTTTATCTGTTTTTTAAAATTGTTTAGAAGATATTTTTCTAGCATTCAGCCTAATCGTATAAGTAGTTTCAAAATTCTATCTTCACATGTGTTTGTGTTAAGATACTGAATCAAATGCAAATGCTTTTATGAAGGCTAGTATCAGCTGTAGTAGCCATTTTGTGAGCCCAGATCTGCTTATTTATCTCCCAGACTTTTCTTTCCACCATCCCTCTCTGCCACCCAATCCCATTCAACCCTCTTCCCTGATTCCAGAAAGACTGGGTATCATTGAAGGAAACCCTCATTTGTTTGGGCTGCTATAACACAATATCATACACTATGTGGCTTAAGCAACAGAAATTTCTTTTTCATAGTTCTAAGGGCTAGAAGTCCAAAATTCAGTATCTGGTGAAAGTATTCCTCCCAGTTTGTATATGGCAGCTTTCTTCTTGTTATACCCTAACTTGGAGGAAAGAGGAATTTAGGGGAGAAAGAGACATACACACGCGCACACACGCACACACACATACACACAGAGATCATGTTTATTTTGGCTCTTCTCATAAGGGCACTGTTTTAGTCAGCTTTTTCACTGCTGTGACCAAAAGACATGACAAGGACAATTTCAGAGGAAGAAAAGTTTGTTTGTGGCTCAGTTTCAGAGGTCGCAGTCCACTGACAGCTGACTCCATTGCTGTCTGCCTGGTGTGAGGCAAGGCAGAGCAGCTCAGGATGTGACTACCAGGAAGCAGAGAGAGACTGAGATAAGCTCATCAGGGACAAAATATAACCCCAAAGGAGCACCCCTAGTACCCACCTCCTCCAGTTGTATAGCTTACCCTTTCTGCCTACAGTCACCACTCAGTTAATTCATCCAAATGAATTAATACAATATTAGGTTAAGGCTCTCATAACTCAATATTTCACCTTTGAATGTTCTTGTATTGTCTCACACATGAGCTTGTGGGGGACATCTCATATCTAAAGCATAACAGGAACCAAACCCATTGATGAAAACTCTATCCTAATGACCTAATTACAAAGACCCAGGCTTCAACATGTGAATTTGGGGGGAAACACATTCAGGCCACACAAATGCCCACTTCTACATCTCATAGAGAGAGCAGGCAGTTTGTTCCCAGTGACTTGTTTTGCAGCATTCAGACCATTTGTTTAATATGGTTTCATATCAATATTATTGTGACATCAGTGTCTTCATCAGAGTCATTTCAGATTCTAGGTATGTTTTAAATCACCATTGTTGATAATAAGGGAGTAAACACAGAAATAGATGAAATCTGGAAGAAAAGAAATAAGTGATTATGTCTTACAATCTTCTTATTCCTAGTTTGAAAGAATTATTTTTATCAATTTGTTAATTTGGGTTTTGTTTGTTTGTTTGTTTATACTCTAGATGTCCTCTTCTGCTACCGATTCTGGATCCAGAATATGCAGTCAGAAAAATAGTAGATGCCATTCTTCAGGAAAAGCTATATTTGTATATTCCAAAGTTTTTATACTTCATGGTGTTTTTAAAAAGGTAGCAGTATCAATTTTTCTATTACTTCCCTAACTTGCCAATCAACAGTTTAATCCAAATCATACCAAGAGGGGCTACTTTTTAAAAAATTGTTAAATTTATTGATTCCAGAAAGGTAAATCTATGTCTTGTTGATTCTATCTTTGGACCCCATTTGTTGACACAATCCCAAATTCCTATAGCTGCTATGCCTCCCATGAGTCCAGAATAAGGGGCTGGACCCTCCTTGCTATCTTAGTATATTGCATTATTATAAGAAGAAGTGGATTTCCTGAATTAACTGGGAACAGACTGAAATCATGTGTTTAGGAGAGATGCTTTTTCTTGTTCCCATCATAAAATGATCATGTTGGAATAGATTTTGTGTCCAGAATTCCTTGAGTCTAGGGCTCCAAGCTGAAAGCCAGACAGTAAGCCAAATACCTCAGAAAATTGTGGTATGGATGAAACTGGTAAAGATAATAAATTTGAGCAATAAGATGTTTAAGGAACTCTGAGGGAAAAAAACTTAAAAGAAAACCACCTCTTAAAAGCACAAAAAGCATTTCTGCCCATCCTTCCATGTTCTCCATTGGATTTCAGGGCTGAAATTCATCAGCTGCAGCTTAGGAACATTTGGCCCAGATACAGGAAAGGTGGCACGCACCCAGTGCTGATATCCATTATCTCACTACATCTTCTAGCCTGTGATGGGTCATTTATGTCTCTCCTCATAGGGTTTTCTCTTGCAAGGAAGCACTTTCCGCTACTGACCTGTTGAATTGCCATGTCTCATTTTAACTGTCTCTGGTTGGTTCTAGTGCTGCTCTCCAGCTCTACATGTAATTCCACTCCTTTTGACTCTGACAATTCTTCAGTTATTTGAACATAGGTTCAGTGCTTCGTGTTCACCACATGGCCAACAGGGTTGCCCTTCCTGCGTAAGGAAATTTATTTTCTCATTATCTAATGATAATTTATATCATTAGATTTTATTATTTACATCATTGGATTTATCATTATTATTATGATTATTATTTATTATTGCCTATTTTATCCATACCACAAATTTCTGAGGTATTTGGCTTAGTGCTGATCTTGACTTTGGAGCCCTATACTTCGTGCAATGAACCAAAAACCTTTCTTGCCTCCTATCCTTTTCCAGGCTTCACAAAGCACAGTAGGGATGTCGATGGCTGATGGAAAGATATGTGAGGCAGGGTGAAGGGTCTCTGATAAGCGGTTTGAAATCCAGGGTTATTACCTGCTGTTTACCAAGTCTGTGATTCCTAGCATGCCCCATATTTTCCAGGCTTCAGTTTCTTCATTTATAATGTATATACAGTGTTTGTCAAAGCTGTAGACATAGATGAGCTTAATGAACTATTTATCAGGTAGTGCATGTATTCACACAGTGAATACTTCTTGCCTAATAGTAAAGGCAAGCTCTAAGAACATGGGACTTAATTTTTCTACTCTGAATAATTGTGGAGATTGTATTTGCATTTAGTGTACACAAGTTCCAAGCCATCTATGGAAAGAGGGCTAGATAGTTCCTGAGAAGGATAGAGGAAACATGAAGAGGCTCAGTGAAAAGGGTCATGTGAAACACTGCTTCAAACATTCTTTCAGCAAACATTTGGAGAGCTGTGTGTGTGCCATTTACCACTCACTAACCCAGGACCTAATGTTACAGCAAAGAACTGTCATCATGGAAATCGCCTTCTTAGGGGTAGGTGGTGGGGAAAATATCACACAAAAAAAGTAAAGGAAAAGAAAAGTATGCTGATTGTTATAAATGCTGTGAAGAAATACAAAGCCAGAAAAGGAATCTCAGAGCAGGAGGTCAAGGGGAGCCAGTTGATATTTAAGTGAAGTGCTGAGGAAAGACTCCCCAAGAAATTAGTGCTTGTCCAGAGACCTGAAGTTGGTGAGGATGTGAACCACTTGGAGATCTTGGGGTACTCCCACAGAGGAACAGCAAGTGCAGGGTCCTTCTCTTTACCTGACCCTTAGGATAGGTCTCAGTGTACTGGACCTGCCTTTATATTTCCTCACTCTGCAGTGTTGAAGGTCAAGATCAACAGGGTTAGAGTGCTGTGTTTGAGTGATGGTCATGGGTGTCTGTGTGGCAAGTGGGGATAGAGGAGATGAACCATATTAGTTTGATCTTGCCAAAGGTATGAGGACCTGTTGAGTCTTGTCCTCACAGTAGTTCAAGAAGGAAAGGTGGATGCCTTTGAGGAAACTGAGGCCTGAAAGTTAAGCAAGCTGCCTGGGCTGGTATTGCAAATGACAGAGCTAGGATTCCAGCCAGATGCCTCTACCTCAAAAGTCCATGCCTACAAGGACAAGAGACTTCCCTGCTTCCTCTCAGTCATTATGTAGGGTAATAATGCTACAGAAACTGAAATGAGAAGTGAATTGAACAAGGTAAGTAAAGCCAGGAGAGCTAATGGAGACCCCCTGAGCAAGTGTCCTCTCTGTAATCATAAGGTTGATAGCCCTAACTACATCTGCAAGAAACTATGATAGTTTTCAGCTGAGCAAAGATGCTTTCATGAATGGTAACCAAGAAGGTTTGCTCTTTGTTCTCTTTAGTTTCTTGCCCGTCAAGACAGGACTGCTCCTAGGTGACTACTTGGGTGTTTTAGAGGCAATGGAAGGCTTCATTGGCCAAAAGAAGAAAGCCTAAAGACCAACTCAATGACTGGTTTCATCTGATACCCAATGCTACATCATGTTTGTTTCAAATAAGAAAAGTAATTTTGTCCAGCAACAGAATGTATCTGGAGAAAAGTACCATTCCTATTTCTACTATCTGGACTAGAATTTTCAACCCATGTGTTTGAAAATAACATTGCTGTCTTCTTTTTTGTTGAGTTTGGTTGTTTTGTTTTTAAAAAATAAAGGCAGTTCACTTTTGTCATCTCCAGTTGCAACAGATGTGTGAAAGAGATAAGCTCCTCTGAGCTCCCCTAAGCTCTGGTCACCAGGGAGGTGGCTCCTATGGAGCAGGTGGCTGTGCTTGAGCCTGCCTGGGCAGTGAGGTGCTGGGGAGAGCAGAGTGAGTAGATGGAATGCCCTCTCTCCCGAGGACACAGAGGTCTGGATTTCTCAGAATCTTGCTCTCAGCTTTGGCCATCTGGAACAAGGATCACCTAGTGTAGAAATATACCAATCCCTTGCAGCTTTCTTTCCAAAGCAGCTTCACAGATGCTTGCTTCTTGATGTCCTAGATACTCAGTTGTCCAGCTGAAGGTCCAGCCAGAGCCATGTGTCAGGGACCCTCACCAGTCCTTTTCCTGAAGGTTCCTGCTAGACAGTGATCCTAGACCCAACTCTCAAGTGGGTTCCCATTTTGTCCCCTAGAAGAAATCAAAGAATGAATACATCTTACTCAGAAAATGAAACTCTACAGAATTAGATTTATTGCTAATTTACCCTCAGAATATTCTTGTGGTTAATTTTAAGTGTTTACCTTAGTTCAAGTTGGGATTCATGATGAGGTTTTTTTTTCCACAGAATGAGCAATTTTATGCATTTGAATTCACCAGCGCTGTCCTCACCTCAAAGCCATTGTGCTCTTACAGTTTAATCAACTGGCAAATTGCTTTCATGCTTTGGAGATTAACACTAAAAGCAAGATTAAGAAAAAATATGTTAATTACCATATTCCTGGAACTCCTTCCCAGGCTAGTGGGGACACCTGCCAGGTATAAGAAACAGCAGCTTTTTTGTCCCTGCCCTCTTGGCAAGCAGGAGGAGATGTGAGTACCTTGGAAGACCCTATAAGAGAAAAAAAAAAAAAATTTGAGAATTTGAATTTCTTAAGAATAAGTTGTTGCTCTTAGAGGGTCAATGGGCTAAGGCAGTTTGGGGTCTGGTATACATGTGGACTGATTCATCTTGAGCCACCTGCATGATACTGACTACTGGCTTCCTCTATTTTCTTTCCACTCAGCCTTCAAGAACTGCTTTATGATAATAATGATGAACATTAATATTTATTGTGCTCAGTGCCAAGCTAAGCACTTTATAAACATTTCATTAGATAAGAATATCACATTATGACTCAAAAAATTAAAAAGGTATTTGGTGTGGTGTGTAACTAAGAATACAAGGCATTTCATTTCACAGAGAGGCACCCTACCCAACTATAGATGTGTACTGAGAGGATCAAAGGCCCTCTTAGACTAACCAACTGATGTTCCAAATCCTTGGTTAACAAGGTTAATTAAGAGAGAAGCACAATATTGCTCCTATATTACAATTCCAAGAGCGTATATTCTGGGGGCCTGTCTATTTAGTTGAAGAATAAAGAAGAGACTCTTAGGGGATTTAGCAGAACAAAGGTCTGGGGGACAGAGTGGGCATCCACCACATCATAACAGCATTAGTAGCAATTATTTCTAATTGGAGTGCATCTTGGCTGGGCTGCTACAAAGGCCCGAAATTCAATTGTGGTTTTACAATACCCATAAAATTGTCTAAACAAATACAGATTCACTTGAGGCTATCCTATGAGAAGAGACCACATGTAAATTAGAGGATTCTAGAGGATAATAAATAACAAGGTGATTTAATGGCCCTGGGGAGTGGATGCTCTCACATGAGTTTTATACCCATTTCCAGCTGAAATTTAGTTCTAATAAACCCCATGATCAAGAGCCCAGCACCTAAATAAGCCTGAAGGGATGGAGCTCGGCAGGACCAGAGCACACTGTCCTCTAGGGTGCGTCAGCCAGCAACCCGGCCTCACTGTGCTGCTCAAAAAGTAAGAAGAATCCTCGCCGTGGGAAGGAGTTTGGGTAAAAATGTGTGACCAAGTTTGCTTTTTTTGTTTGGGAGTTTTTGTTTGTTTGTTTGTTTAAAGTGTGGTTTTAGGGCTGGGGCTGTGGCTCAGTGGTAGAACGCTTGCCTAGCATGCGTGAGGCACTGGGTTCGATCCTCAGCACCACATATAAATAATAAATGAATAAAATAAAGATCCATCAACAGCTAAAAAAAAATTAAAAAGTGATGGTTTTACATTGTAAAGCTATCTTAACTCAAGCTGCCATTAAAATACCATAGACTGGGTGACTTAAATGACAGAAATTTATTTTTCATGGTCTAGAATCTAAAAGTCCAAGATCGGGGTGTCAACTGATTGATTTTCTGGTGTGGGTTTCCTTCCTGGCTATAGACAGATGGCTTCTCACCGGGTCCTCACATGGCCTAGTACATGAAAAAAAAGGAGCTTTACCTCCCTATAAGAACACTAATTCCACGATAAGGGCCCCACCCTTACAACCTCATTTATTTGTAATCACCTCCTAATACCATCACATTACTGTTAGGGTTTCAATATATGAATTTGGGGGTGACAGGAATATTCAATCCATAATGTGTCAAATAGAAGAGAAAAGCCAGGCCATACCTGACCTTTACATTTCTTATCCTGATACTGGGATGATCACAGTTCATCCAATGAAACTGTTACTGGAAACTTTTGACTCTGTATCAAAAAAAGGAAAAAAGAATGCTAAGTCTGACTGTTATCAATAAAAATGAATGCCACCAAGTCAAGTGAGCACAAATATACAGACAAAGCTTTAATCTGGAAAAGAAGAGGAGGGCTTCACATTCAGGTGAAGGAGATAGCCTGATTGAGAGAGTAGTCAAAACTTCCCCTGAAAAAAAGAAAACCTAGCCATTTGTTTATTTATTTACTTACTTTCTTCCTTACTTACTTATTGGTACTGGGGATTGAACCCAGGGGCACTTTTCCCCTGAGCCACATTCCCAGCCCTTTTTTTATTTTTTATTTTGAGACAAGGTCTCACCAAATTGCTAAGGCTAGCCTTGCAATCCTTCTGCCTCAGCCTCCCGAGCTACTGGGATTAGAGGCCTGCACCACTGCCCCTGATCGCAGCCTTTTATTAAGAGGCTAGATCAGAAGGGCCTGGTATTTCTATGATCATTCCTTTAAAGAGTTTCTTGTGGAAGATACCATTATAATATCTCTTGGTATTACCCAACCTGGTGTTTATGATTGATTTTATTAAGAAAAGGAGGGTAAGGAAAGATGCATTCTCTCCATTATAAGAGTATAAAAATAGGCAAATACTTTTAAGAGATTATGAATTCAGGCCCAAGAATTTACCTGCCATTTGGCAGAGCGATTTAGAAATACTTGAAAAAACCTAATTCCAATCTCTGGATGTCAGCACTTGAGAAACTTTGAGCTACTAAATAAAAACACATGAGACAAATTATCCTGTGCAGAGAAACTCTGTGAAGAGAGTATATGCCAGTCTAGGCACCTTCAACATTTCCAGAGTAGTCACCTGTCATGGGCTTATGGAAGCATCCCCAGCTCACTTCCTTTCCCATCTGCCAAAAGATTCCCATTTGCTTTCAGTGAACAAACCACAACTGGGCATTAAAGGCTTCTTGTCCAGATTCTTCTTTTTTTCCTCATAACCTTCCTACCATAAGTGCATCAGCCATTGGGCTCTATCCCACCATGACAGCAGCTCTCTCTCTCTTCTCCATTAGTAATAGTATTCAAAGTGGAGCCTAGAATAATTTGCCCATATCTTCACCTCATATTGGCTCCTAAGACATCAAGCTTCCATGTCATGGGTATTTTTATGAAGATCTTTGAGAACTGATTTTCTCATCATATTTTTCTCCCCACAACTGACATAATTAATCACTCAGCTCTCAGTCCTGGTGACCCCTCTGGCTCCTGGCCTCTGTCATTGTTCCCTCTTCAAGTTTGATATTCTTCAAGTTTTGATTCTTGGATTTCTCATTTTGTAGATTCCCCTGGGGGCTCTTGTCCATGTCCCTTGCTCCCCTAGACCATCCACGCCAGAAATTCAGGTGTCATGTTCTAATTTTGCTTTTGTCTCATTTCCTTATCAAATTAGTAGTCAAGTCTCATCTACTCTACCTTGCAACCTGACAAGCTTGTTCTCTCTGGCTTCACTTGTATGGTGTTAGTTCAGGCTCTGAACATCTGTTCCCTGTTGCTGCAATAGTCTCCTGACCAGCCCCTCTGCATCATGGCTTACTTGCTCTGTTAGAGGGGATTAGTTTCTTCTGGGATAACTGAGGACACCAACATAACAAGAGCTTGAGGTAAGCAGAAGCGTGTTTCTCTCTGATGTTTAAAATGTCTAGAGATAATGATTGAGGTAGAGTGCTCAGTGAGTCAGGAATCACCACAGTGTCTGGAATGTCCCCCAAAGGTCCATGTTTAAAGGCTTGGCCCCCAGCTTGGCATTATGAGGAAGCCCTGGAACTTATAAGATGTAGGGCTTAGTGGAAAGTGATTGGGTACAAGCCCTCAAATGGGCTTGTAGAATCCCAGCCCACCCTCTTGCTCTCTTTCATTTCCCAGCCATTATGTGAGTGGTTTAGCTCCACCTCATGATCCCTTCATGATATGCTGCCACAAACCCAAACGAACAAGACCAAGTGATCAAAGAATGAAACCTCTGAAACTGTGAACTAAAATGAAACCTTTCTTTTTTGCTGGTCAATTATCTCAGGTTATTTGTTACAATACTGGGAAACTAACACAGAGAGCCAAGCTTTTTCTGTGCATTTGTTCAGCTATGTATGGATTCCATCATTGATGTGTATAGTCTACAAGAACCACTGAAACCCCACAAATAATGCTCACATTCTAGCCTGTAAGAATCCACAGGGCAGAAGACACTCCCATTCCCTTTCAGAATAATCCATGGACATTTCATACCCCACAAACACCATGTCATTTGGCCAGGATTATTCACATGACTATAGTGATCTGCAAAGAATGCTGAACAATGGGATCTTTATTTTGCACTGCCATGAGCAAGGAGTCTATTACTAAAGGAAAAGGTAAGAACAGAGGTTGGCTGTCAATTTCAGGTTTCCCACGTATTTATGTATCTTCTTCACCCCACAGCTCTGCCCAGTTGCTGCATGTTGCAAAACGTTCAAACTCTATGGTTCTGGGCAGCAATATCTATCAGATCCTTATATGGCTCTTAGTGGCCTAATGTCCAGTAAGGTTAAAGTGTAAGTAACATTCAATGTAAATGGAACACAAGAAGTAGGATGATTGTGATTAGAAAGAAAAAAAAAGGAAAAGGAAGGGGAAGGGAAAAGGAGATAGGGAGAAAAGGAGAGGGGAGGGGAGGAATTTTATTTCAAAATGGAAGGGATCAGAGGAAAAACAAAACTGGTCCACAGTGATACAATCTTGCTGGGCAGGAATTACAAGGAATTACTCCCTTTCTCAAGCAGTCCCATGTTGTTCTCCTCTGTGATGTACCCTCTTGTCCATTAACCTCTACAGACCTGGAGGGTACTTTTTTGTTTAATATTTTCTAAGGTTACAGCTGAGGTAAGCTTTGCAGACCATATATGTTACCAGAGTCCTAGGCTAGACTCTGGGGACCCAACAAATCTGCTCTGGCCACTTGCCCCCAAAATCAAACAGAAAAGATAATGGTGAAAAGCATGAAAGGAACTTTAATCAGTGTAGCTATACCAGGAAGACAAGGGGACCCATGTCCTTATCCCTATCTTTGAGGGGCTGATGATGACTTTGAGGTTTTATAGAAAGGGGAAGAGGGCAAAGGTCGGGGGTTTGCATATCTGGAGGCTTTTCACAGCTACCAAAGCAGGTGATCTTGGTCAAGTATGGTTGGCCCATCATTATCTCTAGATTGGTCAGGTAGAGCCTTGTCCCAGATGAGAAAGTTGCTATTGCCTGGCGGGTAGCTTCAACTCATCACAAGTTGTTTATTGGATCAGACCTTATTCCTGGAATCCAAGGTGAATTGGAGCAAAGAAAATGGATGCAAAATGGAAGTAGCGATGTCAAGTCTTTAATCCTGTTTTTAGCTGCTCCTCAGACATTTTCAGGCACAAGTAAAGGGTCTAAGTTAGCAAAGCAATTCCCCTAATAACTCAGAACACTTCTGGTGTATTTATTTCTTCCCACTCATTGGGCATTTAAACCACTGCCAAAGATCTTATCTAGGTAAAATTTTAAGTCTGAAGACTCCACTCTGTTCTTGGCATCTGCACTCTGCTCATTTCTGCCTCATTCCTTCTCTCTCTCTCTCTCTCTCTCTCTCTCTCTCTCTCTCTCTCTCTCTCTCTCTCGCTCTCTCTCTCTCTCTCTCTCTATTAGTGAAAACTCACTTGGTTCATCCAAAGCCAAGGTATAAGAGAAAGACTGCACTCATCATTTGATACTTGCTGCTGTGCTAGATCTCACATGTGACAGATAATCCTTAATAGACAGTGCTGGGGAAAGCCCTGTGCTCACAGTCATTTTGGGGAAAGCCATCATCTTGGATCCAGACTTCAGAGGACTTCCCATCAGGCACAGAGGTCACTGGCTATTTCACCACTTCCAGCTCCAGATTGTCACCCATTCAGTCAAATGAGCTTGCAGGTTGAGAGCCACTTAGAAAAGAGCTGCATCTCCTTATGCCTCTGCTTGCACACAATATTCTCCAGGCTTTGCTCGTGAGACTCTGCTTAAAACAGCAGAATACCCAAGCCACAGCAAAATTCTGAATTTGCTGTGTTCTTCCTTCTCAGGCTATTATTGTGTTCAGCAGATGATATATATCTTCCGAAGTAGAGGAGGATCAATTGGAACCAAATGTTTACACTGTCAACAAGTACAAGTAGATTTCAAATATGTAAGAATACAAGCACATTGCCACTTCCCTCCCAAGAACCTGAATTTAGTTAGTCCACGTATTTCCCTTTTGTTTCTTGCAGCATCCCCTGCATGATACTGAATTCTAAAATAGCTTAAATTAGGATAAATAACAGTTATTTCAGTACTACAAAAGTGTACCTTTGTCAGGTGAAGGTCCAGAGGTAGGACAACCATGTCTTCTAAGTTGGTTCTGCTCTATGAAGTTCCAGAGACCTGGGCTACTGACATCTCACTCTGCCTCCTGACAGTATGTCCGCCATTACTATGGTCAGGATAGCAGCCAAATCTGAAAGACTGGAAATCATAAAACGTATGTATTCTAGCTATAATCGAAATGAAATCAATAACAAAAAAAATAGTGGGAAAGAAAGCCCCTAAATATTTGGAAATTCAACATCACACTTCCAAATAACTCAGATCAGTTTCTCAAGAGAAACTTAAAAATATTTTGAGCTAAATGAAAATAAAAATACAGCTTTCCAAAATGTATGAAATATGGCAGAAGCAGTTCTTAGAGGGAATTGATATCATTGATCATATCAGAAAAGAAGGAAGCTCTTAAGACAATAACCTAAACTTCCACCTTAAGAAAACAGAAAAAACAATTTAAGCCTAAAGCAAGTAGAATAAAAGACAATAAGAATTACAACAGAAATCAATAAAATTGAAAACAGGAAAACAATAAAGAGTATTAGTGAAATGGCTAAGAGATAAGATTAAATGGAATTATATAAAATGCTCAACGAAAGCCAGAGAAATTGGAAAGAGATCAACAAAACTGATAAACGCCCTAGCCAGACTATCCCAAAAATAAATAAAGAAGACACAAATTACCAATGCCAACAACGAAAAAGGGGTCATCACCACTGATCTACATGGACATTGAAAAGATAATAAAAGGAGGTAGCAAAGCTAGTTAAGTAATAACCATCCTTAACAGACATATGAGAGGACCAGAGTTTTGAAAGGAGTTTGAATGAAGAATTCCTTTGAAGTGAATCCAGAGGTACAGAGACCACTTTATTTTCCTCCTCCTCACCATCCTCAGCACTCCTCTTTTCAACCATATTTGCTGGCATAGTCTACATTATGTCAGTGGTATAACTAGGAGATGCAGAAGAAGAAGGGAGACCTGGCATTTTAAGGTCCAGCCAGAAGCTTGCTGCACTGCCAGGTGCAGTCTGGGTGCAGTCATAGTGAGGGAAATGCTAATGGTAGAACTTGTCCTGGGTCTACAAGAGTCTGAGGCATATGTGAATCCATTTATTATCTCCTTCTTGAAGAATCTGGACCTCAAGATGCTGACTAGAGCTGCTCGGTATGGCAAGATGCAGAGAAAAGATTTCAATAGTTAGTGAAGCAAAAATTATATTTGGTGGGTCAGCAAGCCCAAATAGATGTTAACGCCCCTTGAAGAAGGAGGGTTGTCTACCAGGGAAAGGACATGACTGCAGAGTTTGTAGATATATACAGCGAATTAGTGCACACATGCAGGGATGGCTATGCAGCTCAATAAGACATTCAAGTACCTCTTTAGGGAATAATGAAGTAGAGAGGCAAGGTTTCCCAAGACCACCATAATCTACCCCATCAGAGAGAAAGCATTTAGACACCTGTTATAACAGATATTGACAACCATGTTACTTCAACACCCATCCCACCACTTTTATGACTTTATTCCCTCCTATTTCTTCCTCTCCACTGCCACCCACATTAGGGGATTGAAACTGTGAAGTGTGCCCAAGAATAATTAACAGAATAAGATGCAAAAGGGGAGGAAACACAGACTGTGCTTCTCCACCTGCCCTTTCCTAGTACAGATCTTAAAGGTTCAACTGAAGAAAGGGAAAGATTATTGATTTAAAGGTAAGGAAAGGATCTGCTCACAATTCTGTCAAAAGGGGAAAGGGTTCTCTAGCAGAAGCAAGAGTGAGAGAAAAAAGGCTATGTATAGATGTGTCCCACTAGATACAGCCACTGAATAAACTGGTTGCCATTCTTTGCTTATAGAATAGTAGAGGGAGTTGGACATCATGTATGGTCAGTTCTCAATATTTGCAGTAGTTATGTTTCTATAAAGTGGTGTAAACATTGAATTGGCAAAGACGGAAGCATTGCTCCTAGGGGAAATACAAAGTTAGATTCCTGAGAGCCTCTGGTCACATTTTCACCAACTTGTCAGTGCACAACTGTGATTTATGTGTTTCAGCTTAAAGAACCATGGGTAACAGCACTATAACTTATGCCTGCAGGAAGGTTATCTAACACATGTATTTTCTGCATAAAGCACACCACTGCCTCCTTGCATTCAGGAATGCTAAACAACATGTCAGCACTATGCCTGGAGTCCGTGTTAAACCCACAAATCATCAACAAAAGCACAAAAATGAAAAAAAAAAAAATAGTGGCACCAAATAGTCCCTGAAAAAAGACACTTGCTTACAACATGAGACCTCAAACAAGAGAGCAAAATACCACATTGGTCAACCTCAGCTGGCAATGTGTGCATTGGATGACTAAAATTTTTTATTGCTCTTAACATGTCCAGAAATGGCCACAAAAGCACTAGAAGATTTGAGTAGTATGAATAAATTTTAACAAGTAGGTTAATTCACAAATATGGAATCCAAGAATAGTAAAGATTCACTCTACAGGATTCTGGGACTCCTTGAGCCTCGATTTTCAGTATGGTAGAGGACCTAAAACCCACACTTGTCATTATCTTGGTTACTAATATTGGTTAATCCAATAGTTAAAGTTATATCATTGTTTAAACAAATCAGTGTTTCCCTGATTTTTTAGCATCTCTAATACACTTACTAGCTTTTAGTAATTTCTTTTTTGTAAATTGCCAGTTCATACCCTTTCCTTCTCCCTGCTGGGATTGTTCATTTGCAGTTCCTGTATGCTAGATACTAATTGCTTATTGGTATTAGACACAGAAACTGTTTTCTTCCATCCTATCTTACTAGCTCTGTCATTTTGATGGACAGTCTTTTAAAGTTTTATATAAGAAGGTCCTCCCTGCCCCTAGATCATAATGACATTTTTCTACTGTTAATTTATTCTTTTTTATATCCCATTTAGGTTTTCAATCCATCTACAGTCCATCTTTATATGTGGCATTCTGTAGGAATTCAGATTCAATGTTCTTCATATACCTATCTCTTTGTTTCTCATTATTCACCTTCCTACTGTAAGTGATCATATGTACCTGCATCTGTCTCTGAACTCTATTTTGTTCCATTGGTCAGTATCTGCCCTTATACCAATGTCTTTCTGTTTTTCTTGCTAGGATTTTGTAGTTTCCTTCATGTCTGGTAGAAAAGTCTTCAATACATTCTCTTTAAGATTCTTACATGGACTTTAGAACTTAATTCCTCCATATATGTTTTAGACATGTTTATCTTGAACTCTAACTTTTTTGGTATTGAATATGTTTGTAATTCTTTCAGGAAGATTTAATACTTTTATGATATTCAATCACTTCATCACCCTATCCAAAAGCACAGAATGCCTCTATTCATTTGAATTATTTCTAATATCTTTTATAATGTTTAATTTTTCCAAAGAGGTATTGTGCATTTTTTTTATTAATTCCTAGATAATATTGTAGTTTTCATAGCTGTTGCCAGTACAATCTTATTTTTAATGAGTTTTTTCAAGTAGGTTATTATAAAAATGCTTTTGTTTATTATAGGCTGATTCCATATCTAGGGAACTTACTGACTTCTCATTAGTTCTAATGATTTGTCTGTTAAATATGTTGATTTTTTTCTAAGTAATGGCTATCACTCATATTGATTCTCATCTTCATATCTATTTATTTCTCTTTTTTTAATATCAGTTAGACTCTCCAGTAGTGGTAATAGTGACTGTCAATATCTTATCCCTGACTTTATTAGAAATGTGTATAATGTTTCTTCTTTAAGTATAAAGTTTTCTATAGGTCTTATGCTATATCATTATATCAAATAAAGTTCCTTTTATTCACAGTTTTCAAAGTATCTATGCTCCTAAGTATGATTTTTCAATTTTTTGGTATAATTTGTATAAAACTTGAATTTGCTCTTTCATGATAATTTGTTCAGTTGTACTTGTGGAACTGCACAGGCTTTTAGATTTTTGGAATGGAGGTTCTTCAATCATTATTTAGTTCTTATTAGTTGTTTTGTGTTCTCTATTTCCTCTTGCATTAATTTTGAAATTGTATATTTTTCTAGGAATGCAGTCATGTCATTCAGATTTTTAGTTATCACATTTTATAATACCATTTCATTAATTATAAATATCTTTATTTATATAATTATTTCCCCTCCTTCTGTATTATAAATGATGCTCAGTCCAGCTCTTTCTTCTAGACCATAGTACCTTTAATAGAAGTTGAGTCTTCTGTATTTTCTTTAACATCTACAAAAGTTTTTTCCAGAAAGAAAATCAGTAGATTTTGGGATTTAATACAGAAACTGCCTTTTGAATAGATATGTTCACCATGGTGCCTCCAAGAGCACGTAGCTTGGCTCTGGGTGGCTTGGCTTGTTTGAAGCTGGGGTAAAGGCATAGAGTGCAGTAAGAAAGATCTGAGAATGGCCAACACCCAGAAAGGAGGAGTGAGATGGAGAGATTAGGGAACTAGACGCTGTTATTATACATCTTTATTTCTTAATTTGTCAACAATAGCAAATGAGGCCTCTGAGTGTGAGGACAGCATTCAGCAACCGTTCCCACGCAGCACAAAGTTAGGGGCAAATGTCACCATTCACTGCTAGATTTAAGCTAAATTCTGTCTGGAAAAAAAATGAACCAGTCTTTAAAACTCAGGAGATCTCTCTCTCTCTCTCAAACACACACACACACACACACACACACACACACACACACACACTTACTTTTAGATTTTAGCTTAAGTCACCAGAAGGCACTGCATGGCAGTGCCTGCTCTGCCCATATTGCCTTTGGGCTGCCCCTTTCTTTTGGCCTGATGTTCATTTGTTTGTATTACCTGCCTTCTCATGTGGATATTTCAATTTTTGGCACAATCACTGTGAACCCATCACCCAGGAATGTAACTTTCCCTGTGCATGAACCCTATGTGTCCTCTAATTTGTGGTCTCACCAACGCTACCCATGCTGTCTGCTCATACCTGGCTAGTGCTGGTATCTACCTGGTGTAAACCAGACAAGCCCTGTCTGGACACTTACTTTGTAAAACATATGAAATCAGGAATTGCTTCTTGTTTTTAAATTCAACTTTTCATTGTAGTGAGAAGCGTTTAAATGTGCATTAAAAATCATGCTCCTAAAAATTTTACAATGAATAAGAAGTACTTGTGAAAATGGACATAAAAGTTTTTTAAAAACTAGTAAAACAAATTATGTATAATCACAACTATATCAAATAAAGATTAAAATTTTTAAATCATTTGTGGGAAAATGTTATGGAAATTCACCAAAAATATCTTAGGTTTTACCTCTATGAGTAACATAACTATGGGTCTTTTTTAAATTTTCTCTGTCCCAAGTCTTTCAATTGTAATGAGAAAATGGCATAAATGCTTCTGGTTCCCCACCCAAGTCTCCTTTACCCACTGATACCCCACCCACAGCTGCTGCAAGTGATTGCCAACAGTTTACTCCTATAATCTTTTCCCAAGACTCTTTCTTGCATGACTAGAGCTAACCACACCCATCCTAGTGGCCATTGTCTGTTTGATTCATGATACAATGAGGACAATCCTATAATGCAATTTAAGCTCCAGAATGTCCTTCCACACCTGGCAAGGCAAGACACTACTTGTCCATATGCTTGCCAACTCTAACCTCATCCCTATAAAGATTCCCTCACTGCCTTATAGGTCTTTAGACACCACCCTATTCATTGGGTGATATCTGCATCACTGCTAGTATTCATATTGCTAGTTTTGAGAGGCCCTAAATCAGAAAGAGCTGTGTAACAGGAGCAAAGTTAATTTAGAGATAGGCTTGACTACTGGCATGTGACTCAAAAGATTTGATGATACTAGAAGCCCAACCCTAGAGATGCAGGTATACCTCCACATTTGTGGAGCACAATCTTGCTATCCACAGTAGAAAATCAGCTGCTGGTGTCCAACTGGGCATCAGTAGAGATGGAGCACTTGACTTGTGGGACATCAAGTAACTATGTGGCCAGAAACTTCCATAAAGGATGAGGACTCTCAAGTCAAATACAACATTGATTCAATGAAAAATGGAAGTGGTACATCCAAGAGCTTGGGCAAGACCAGAAAGCACAGTAGGTGCACACATAGGTCCCTTGGGCTCCCATGTTACCTTCCACTGTTGCAGTGATGACTCTCCCTCAGCTCAGGCCTATGAGAAGTTTGCTATGACCAGGTAATAGAAGAAAAAACTTGACCTCTGTTCACAGATGGACTGCTGCTCAACTGAAACCCCACTGAAGGATGGAAGAAGTTCAAAGACAGTGGTAACTAGAAATCTTTCTACTAGGAAGAGCTCCAGGCAGTTTACCTGGCCATCTTTTATTGTGAGAGAGCAGTAATGCCTAGCAAAGATATGCATGGTCGTGTATGCAGCAGAAAGTGACTTAGTGTGTGATGGGGACCTGAAAGAAGCCAATTTGCAAAATCAGAGGTAAGGCCTGGACAAGAGTAGATGGATATATGGGAGTGGTTACAAAGATGAGGATATTTTTATCACATGGGCACTAAAATGAGATGGATATCATTACCCTAGGTACACATATAACTGCACATGTGTACAACCAAAGAAATGAAAAATTGTGCTGCATTTGTGTACAATGAATCAAAATACATTCTGCTGTCATACATACCTAATTAGAATAAATAAATGAACAATAATAATAAAAGACAGCAATAAATATCAAAAAATGCATCCCTTTAGATGAGGTATTAAACAACAAAGTAGATAGGATGACTTGGCTCATAGATATCAGGCAGCCTATTGTTTTCTGTCTTTAACTGCCCCAGGCTTTGAACAAAGGTTCATAAGGAAAATAGTTATGATAGCAGAAGATTAAGCTATGCAAGGGCCCTACATGCTTCTCTTTCCTCATGGGCTCCCTTTCACTGAGATGGATCTAACTACTGCTATTGCCTAATAGCTAAAGAGACTGACACTAAGCCCTACAGTATGGCACTACCCCTCAAGGAAACAAACCAGGCTGTTGGTGCAAGTTGATGACATTGGATCCCTTCCTGGCAGGGACAGTGGTACAGCCTAGATGGTTCAGAGGTAATGCCATATATTATAAAAGATACAAATTGTTTTACTTTAAGGTATAGACAGAGGTTTATTTAGGAAGGTAGATACACATTGAAAGGAGAATGTAAGCTATCTCAAGAGTGAGAAGCAGCCCTGAATTGGGCTGGGGGTCCAATATTTATAGAAGGGCTGCGTCGGAGGACAGATTGGAGGTGGATTCAGGGTGGAGCTGCACAGTTTTCTTGTGCTTGTGTATTTATTCATCCCTCACCAACCCTTGAGATTGAAGGATCAAAATCTTAGCAGATGGGGGGGGATACAAATTTTTAAAAATTGTTTTATGACATTACTACAGATGTAACTATTCACAATATCTTCATTGCCAAAAAGTGTGCCTAAAGAGAATTTTAGTCAATTAGATTATGTTTCTAGTGTTTGGAGGTTTTTCTCCTCCAATAGTTTACTCATTTTATTAAAAATATGTTAAATATGAAAAACAAGCAATACTCTATTCTCTTGTTTTAAAATAATGATTTAAGATTTCTCAAGTTTCTTCATTGTAATTGGAAGAAGTTTTTTGTTTGTTTGTTTGTTTAAGAAACAACTCTTTCAAATTTTGCTTATTACAAATCTGTGCACCAGAACTCTAGGATGAAATTACTGTTCAGTAAAATATCCCCTCTCCTCCACTTTCCTTTTGGGAAAAAGTATATATCCATGTTCCACTGACCTTGCACTTGATCCCATATCTTGCTTTGGACAAAGGAGTTTCAGTGGAAATGATCTAACAGATGACTAACCAGGCAAAATATTGGGCAAACTATCGGAGTAAAGGAAAAACTTCTCACCTGGCCTGCAGACCTATATGCAAAATAATGAACAAATAGATGCTTATCTTTGTAAGCCCCTGAGTTTGGGGATGGCATACTGTAAAAGATTATTGGGCAATAGTTGTCAACCACAGACATCATTGATATGATCTGATCATGATGACGGGTAAAGAACATTCACTTACGAGTGGCTGAGCTGTCAAACCAGAAAATATGAAACTCTAAAAGAACTTGGAGATAACTCACCTGGAGAACAATCTGTGAGGTAAACCTGGCATTTTATAAGTTATACTAAATCTTCTGACACTGGAAGTCCTGTCCATTATCATTGGTTCAGCTTGATTTTTTCCATGTACATCACACTTGGAAACCCAACAACTGAACTCTTGGACACTCAGCTGATGTCAGAGAGCTGGAGACATGATGTTGGAAAAGAACTACACATTGATGTCAGAATGGGAAAAGCTTTCATTTGGTGTCAGGAGAGGTATGAAGAAAAATAAAACAGCACCTATCCATCTATAACACATCAAGAGCACTATAGTCAGTGGGCTACTGAAGCTTGAAGTAATGGAAAGCACCCCTACATACATACACACACACACACACACACACACACCTGGAAATGGTGGGTTTATGGGTTATATAGATATAGAGTTCAAGAAACTTTAACAGATTTTTAAACTTTGTTTTCAGGGTATAGTTTATTTTTTTTTTTATAGTTCCCATGCTTTTTACTCTAAGATTCTCTTCTGATGCTTATGAAATGTTTCTTCTGTAACTGGAGAAAGTACCATATTGTCTACTGTTGACTACTGATTTCTCTTGATACCCTTTCAGCACACTGTTCTTCCCTGACTCACTTTCCACCTTCCTGACCACGCCACCTTTGTGTTCTAGGCCAGCTCACTTCTTCACTATGTCTGTCACGTGTTACTATTTCTAGTGGGCACCTTCGGCTCCCTTCACATATCTCAAAACACATCATTCACAGGTGGCCTCCTGACTGTGATCATGATTTACTTTGTATTGAGTCCAAAATATACATGTTGTGTTTACCTCCAAATCCACAAATTCAATTGCCTTCTTAAATAGCACCACCCAGTTTCTAAATACCTCAATCTCAATATGTCCAAAATTAAATTCATTATCTTTCTCTTCCTATGGATACTGAATCCATCCTCCCATCCCCTACCTCAACTGGAAAATAAACACCTGCAAAAAACTGTATCAAGACATCCAGTTGCAAGTCATCACTAACTTTCCCTCTCCTTCACACTCCCCTCCCCAGTATGAGAAGTCTGGACTTAAATCTTCTAACTAGGAGTGGGAGACAAGGTATTCAGCAACTCAAAAAGAGGCAGTGTCATTAATGAAGATAGAAAAATCAGAAAGCACTGATTTACCATAAAAGCAGTTTTGAAAATATTAACTGAGGTCCTTATTAGTGCAACAAGCATGGAAGGAAACCTAACAGTGAAAAATATGAAAAAAAAAAATATATATATATATATATGCAGGTAAACTATGTATATTTTGAGGGTACTCTGAGTGTCTATACTGATTGAAATAACAGAAGTGAAAAACAGGGAGAAATAGTTTAGAGAACAGAACTTTGGGATATGCCTAAATGTCTACATTGAATTTTTAAAAAAATTAATGAGATAGTTGTATAAGAAATAGACCTATAGGAGGGTCCAAAGTTGTAAAATATATTGAAAGGAAGGAAGGAAAGAATTGTAAGAATTAAACAGAAGTCCACTCCCTTCATTATAAGAAAAATACCAAACAAAATTTGAAGGCAATTCTGTTTTTACCTATCATACTAGCAAAAGTAAAAACATCTGATCTTATTCTGCTAATAAATGTGTAGCGGAAGAGGCACATACCTCCATGCATGGCTACTGGAGTATAATTTATCTATTTGTATTAATGGCAGTTTAGCCATAATAATTGTTACAACAATTTGTAATAGTCATTTAACTCAGCAAATTCCGTAAGGTAAATTAACATTAACCTGTTTATATGTCCAAGCAACTACTGTATAAGATCATAATTTTTTGTAATTAAAGATAAGAAACCTTTGGTAAAGATCAAGTTAAATAAGTTTCAGTAAATCCATGAAATGAAATAATATACACATTATTAAAAAGAATAACTTATGTGTTTGCAGTGACATTGGCACTTTTTAAGATGTGTATACTACACAAAAAAGACTAGTGCACATAGTGTGCTACTATTTGTCAAAAAAAATAAAGGTCTGTATGGGAGAGTGGATAGGTATGGGGAGATATGCTTTTTTGCAGACTGATTACACTGGAAACTTAAACACACACATACTGGAAAACACAGGAATTTAGGGAATGGAAAAAAAGTTAACATTTGTATTGTTTAATACTTTTAATATGAGTGATTTTTTTTTTAAATGAGAGACCTGAGGGTTTTGTTTTGTTGGTGGTTCTGGTAGTGGTGGTTTATGTGTTTGTTTTTTGGCAAACTGATTTCCCTGCATGCACCAACCAACCAAAACAACTAGACATGCACAGAATTTTTTTCAAAGTATTTTTTAAATGTATAAATCAGATGACCAAAGATAGAGGATTTCTAGTAGGCCAAAAGTGAAAATAGTAGACTAAGGAGATTCACTGATTGCATTTGCTGGACCTAAGGACTGAAAGCTTGGGTTTTCAAGTATAAAGTCTTTATGGTCATGCCAAATTGGGGAGTCAAGTACGAGATGTTCCTCTTAGAGATACATTCTCAGGTTAAAGGGGAACTTCAAATAACACTTGTTCCCATCCCCACCCTTGGCCTCCACCAAGAGACAGGAAGAATGTTTTCTTATTATGAAGCTTGGTTTATGGGAAAGAAAAATTTACTCCCGAGAACTAGTAACTATAAACTAACCTTCACACAATTTTGTTGTCCAAATATATCCAAAATTAGATATTTTTAAAACTATTAAGCCAAAAATTCAGCTGAAAATACTCCAAGTTCTGGTCGCTCCAAGTTTGCAAATGCAAAAACTTTTTGGAGAAAGCCACCTTTGAACAAGCCTCCTATGTGTCCCACAGCTAAACTTTCAAGGGGTTGAACTTCATGGTTAGAAATTATAAACACACAAAGGAACAAAAATGAGAGCTATGCATAAGAAATGAACCCAAGTACATCAGATGTTTAGAATTATCCAATATAAAATATAAAATAAGAATGGGTTGAAAATACTCTTGCAAGGAGCAGAGATCATTACAATTATGTTTTTTTAAAAAACAAACTTGTTAGAGATATAATTATATAGAACTTCTAGACATTCTTTAAAGCACAGTGAAAATAACATATCAATGAATATATCTAGTTTAAGTAAAAATTTAGTAAATTAGAGCACAGAATTGAAGAAATTTTCCAGAATTTAGCCCAAATAAATAGGAATTAGAGAAAGGAAGTTCAGAATGTCAAGCATTCACATAAATGTCACAATATAATTTAGAAGAAGAGAAAGAAATTGGAAGAAATACAATATTTGAACAGATAATGTCTGAAAATGTTCCGGAATTGATGAACTAGTAAAAGTACACCATACTCAGATTTATAAGAGATTTTAATAACATCAAGCATAACAAATAAAATAAAACCACACCCACATATGTCGTGATAAGTATGCAGAAAACTAATGACAAAAATAATCTGAATTATTTGAAGGAAAATATCTAAAAAGAGAGAGAGAGATAATTAAGCTTCCTGCCAAATTCTCAAAAGCAATTGTTGAAGTCAGAGAGAGTGAAATAATATCTTCAACCTGAGAAAACTTAACTGTTGTATTAGTCAGCTTTTAATTAATATGACCAAAATACCTGACAAAAACAACTTACAGGAGAAAAAGACTATTTGGTTTCAGAGGTCAGTCTGTCGTCAGTTGACTCCATTGCTCTGGGCCTGAGTGAGGAAGAGCATCATAGTGGAAGGGCTAACAGAGGAAAGCTGTCAGCTCATGGCATCTAGGAAACAGGGAGAGAGAAGGGACAAAATACAATCCCCAAAGGCAGACCCACAGTGACCTACTACCTTCAGCCATGCCTCACCTGCCTATAGTTATCACTCATTCAAATTACAAATCCACCAACTGCTGTGAATCTATCCACTAATTAGATTATAGCTCTCACAATCTAATCATTTCACCTCTAAACATGACTGTATTGCCTGACATGAGCTTTTTTTTGGTGGGGGAAGGTGCCTCACATACACACTATAACAACTGTCAACATAGATCTCTACAAAATATCTTTTTATTAAACAAAAACTCTTTGAGAAATATCCTTGAAAAGATACTTTAAATAAGAATGAAACCAAGATATCTTTTTATGTCATTAAAAATTCCTTTTTAAGCTGGGCATGGTGACTCACGCCTGTAATCCCAGAACTTTGGGAGGGTGAGACAGGAGAATCGTGAGTTCAAAGCCAGCCTCAGCAATGACAAGGTGCTAAGCAACTCAGTGAGACACTGTCTCTACATAAAACACAAAATAGGTCTGGGGATATGGTTCAGTGCCCCTGAGTTCAATTCCCGGTACCAAAAAAAAAAAAATCCTTTTTAACAAAATGTTTTTTACACATGAGAATGAAATAAAATAATTTCAGAAAAATAGAGTTACCATCAGCAAACCCTCACTAAAATAAACACTGGAGGATTCTGACATGTGTAGAGAAAGATGATCTCAGAGAGAGTGACAAACAGAAGGTAGTGAAGTATCAATAAATAAACATTAACTGCATAAAACAATAAACATATAGTTTTGAAGAGTTCAAATAGGAGAATTAGCACATCCAAAGCAATAACAGGTAGATATAATCCAATTGGAAATACTCTGCCATCACTGTACTGTTGAAGAGGAAATACTGATTTTAGATTTTAAAGAATTGCATGTATAAGTTGACATTGCTAGGATTATTTTTAAAAGTAGCAATACTGTATATGACTTTCAAAGAAATAGAAAAAACTCTGAAATTATAAACATATTCTAAAATTCTCAAAGAGAGAACAGAATTCATAGGAAAGAGAGAAATGAATCATGGTAAAGACAGAATCAAGAGATTGGGAGATGACAGAGGCTGTGTCAGAGCTCTTCAATATATACAAATCCTCACAGAAGAATTAAATAAACAAACAAATTTCCATCACAAAAGCAAGAACACATTTTCAACAAAACTAGGTGACAGGCCAGGTGCAGTGGCTCATGCCTATACTCCCAGCAGCTCGGGAGCCTGAGGCAGGAGGATCGCGAGTTCAAAGCCAGACTCAACAACTTAGTGAGGCACTAAGCAATTCAGTGAGACCCTGTGTCTAAATGAAATATAAAAAAGGGCTGGGAATGTGGCTTAGTGGTTAAATGCCCCTGAGTTCAATCCCCAGTACCAAAAAAAAAAAAAATTAGGTGACAAGCCATCAAGACCTGCATGGTATCCAGCTTCTGTATAAGATGAAGTAGTAGGGAGCAACAGATGTCTGATATATCTTAGGACAAAGGAACCCCAAATAGCCAACATGTAACCTCATAAAATGTGTTGAGCCAACTTGAGAACAGCAACAGAAATACAAAGGGTTGACCCAGTTCTATGGAACGTCAGTGTCTATGGTAGGGACAGAAAATACTAGAACAGCCTAATTCCTAACGATTCCACAAATGGACCCAGCAGGGCTCCTTTCTAGGATAGGGCCCAACAATTAGAAAAAACTTGCAAGAGTGGAATAAAATTTATACATGACAAGAATAGCAGAAAATAAAGAAAGAAGTAGTCCAAGTAAAAGAGATGAGAGGTGAAAGAGGAAATCTCAGAGAGCAAGCCACTAATTTTTAAACACTATAAGAAAAAAAAATAAAAAGAATAGTTCTGAATTTAGAAAGGTATCCTAAATACCACCACACTCTAATATTAAAGAAAACTACTTTCTGGTTTTAAAAAAATGCAATAGAAAACTATCAGGGTCAAATCTTATGCAGTTATTTTAAGGGAAAGAAAGAAAGGTCGCAAAATAACATCCTTTAACACATAGAACAGGTCAAACTGTAACTATCTACCTTAAAATTAACCAAAAATATAAAGACAAAACATCACACGAGAAGAAGCATAACCCAAAGATGAGAACTAGGAAAACTCAGAAGTAAGTTGACATAGCTGGAGAGCAAATCAGAAACGAAAGAACAATTACCCCACAAGTGAAGACTAAAGTTGAAGGAACATAAGAGCAAAGAAAATGCCTTATAATTCTTTAGTGGGACTGTAAATTAATACAACCACTCTTGAAATCAGTATGAAAGTTCCTCAAAGACTAGGAATAGAAGAACTACCATATAACCCTGCTATCTCACTCCTTGGTATCGATCCAAAATAACTACAATCAGCATTCTAAAGTGATACATGCATACCAGTGTTGATAGCAGCACAATTTACAATAGCCAAGTTATGAAACCAACATTAAGTGTCCATTAACAGACAAATAGATAAAGAGAATGTGGTATATATATACACAATGAAATTCTACTCTTCCTTAAAGAAAAATGATATAATGGCATTTGCTTGTAAATGGATGAAACCGAAGAACATCAGGCTAAGTGAAATAAGTCAGACTCAGAAAGTCAAGGGTTGAATATTTCCTCTCATCTGCAGAAGCTAGAGAGAGAAAAAGGAGTAAAAAATAGGGATCTCTTAAAAATAGAAGGGAGATCAGTAGAGTAGAGGCAGGGGACTTGGGGAGAGAGTAGAAAAGGGAAAGGGGAAGATCTGTGGAGTAAAGTTGACCAAATTATGCTATGTGTATGTATGAATATATCACAATGCATTCCAATTTTATATACAACACACCAACTAAAAATAAATCAATCATGGAAGACCAATAGAGTAGAATGTGATTTCGTTTTTTATTTTTTATTTATTCTTTTTAGTTATATATGACAGTAGAATTTATTTTGACATATCATACATACATGGAGTATAACTTCCCATTTTTGTGGTTGTACATGATGTTGAGTTACACTGGTCATTTATTCATATATGAACATAGGAAAGTTATGTCCAATTCATTCTACTGTCTTTTCCATTCCCATGCCTTCTCCCTTCCCTCCACTCCACCCTGTCCAATCCAGTGAACCTCCACTCATCCCTCTCCACTGCCTGTTGTAAGTCAGCATCAACGTATCAGAAAGGATATTCAGCTTTTGGAGACTGGCTTATTTCACTTCACATGATAGTCTCCAGTTCCATCCATTTACAGGCAAATGCCATAATTTCAGTAGAATGTGATTTTGAAATGCCTCCTGCCACAGACACTAAAGTTTCTTGGAGCCAATGTTAAGACTGGAGCATAAAATATACAAGATGTGCCTGTGAAAATTACCATACCAAGGTATAGCTATCAAAGACCGTGAGGGTCAAGTTCAAAGGACTTGGGAACCAATTTGAAGAGGCTCCTGCTGACCAAAGATTGGATAAGTAGAGCTTCAAAAAAGTTCAAATTCATCAGTATGTCAATATGTTTAAACTTACAACTTTTATATTATTTCTATTTCTTAAACAAATAGGTTATCCTTAGAAGAATAACAGGGCAGAAAGTATCTAAAACTGATACAGAAAGGGATCAAATCAATTGTTTATCCTGCCTTTTCACTGTAAACTATACCACTAGGAAACCACATAGTAAATGGTGGGTGGAGATGGAGCCATCCATCTCTTTATAAAATGGGTCACTACAAGATGATAAAATGTTTGATATGCTAATACTTACATTTGCCTATTGTGTCCTCATAATAGATAAAATTAACATATAAAGCTATAATTGACAAAACTAAAAGGAGTACTTAGGAGACTTTAACACACTCCCTTTAATAATTGATCTGTCAAGAGAACAACAGCAATAAGAACATAGTAGCCCTGAAAAGCAAATAAATGAGATAAATCAAAGGATGTTTCTAGAACAAGGCAACCAACAAGTACTGTATTAATTATTGCTGTGCAACACATTAATTAGCAGCTTAAAGAAACCAATATTCCTTATCTCACAGTTTCTGTGAGTTGAGAACCCAAAAGTATCTTAACAGATCTCTTGTGAAGTTGGAATCAAGCTGTCTGCTAAGGTCATAGTCTCATCTGACCATTCGAAACGAGCAGCATCTGTTCATTCACATAGTCATTAGAAGAACTTAGTTCCTTGCTGACTGTAGGCCTGAGACTGCAGTTCCTCACCATATGGGTTTCTCATAACCTGGCAGCTTGCTTCCCCAGAGCAAGCCAACGAAAGAGAGGAAGAAAGAAAGAGCACATGAAAGCACCCAAGATGGAAGCCCCAGACTTGTTCCTTCTTATTTGTAATAGCTTTATTGATATATAATTCACATGCAAAGTCACCCACATAATTTACAATTTACTGTGTACAATTTACTGGGTTTCTGTATATTCACTGTTCACAAAATTGTGCAACCATCATCACAATTAGTATTAGGAACATTTTCATTATTCCAAAAAGATATCCCATAGATAACTTTTAGTTACCACTCCCATTATCCCATGCACCTTCCCTATCTCTAAACAATAATCTGCTTTCTGTATCTGTATAGGTTTTCCTATTCTGGAAATTTTATTTAAATGGACTCATATAATGTTTAGTCATTTGTGACTGAATTCTTTCACTTACTATAATAGTTTCAATGCACATATTTGTTGTAGCATGGATTAATTCTTAATTCCTTTTTAAGGCTGAAAAATAGTCCACATTTGTTTACCTTTTCATTGGTTTATGAACTTTAGATTGTTTCCACCTTTTAGCTCTTATGAATGGTACTGCTATGCACATCCCATGTTTTTATGTTAATATATGTTATTGGGGGGGGGCTGGGACTGTGGCTCAGTGGTAGAGTGCTTACCTAGCACATGTGAGGCACTGGGTTTGATCTGCAGCACCACACAAAAATAAATAAATAAATAAATAAATAAATAAATAAATAAATAAATGTATAAAATATGATATATATTTTATTTATTACATATGTACCAGGCACGTTATTTTATTGGATATGTATATATGTTATATATGTTATTCTTCTTGGATGAATACCAAGAATAAATTTCAGTTTCAAATAGTAACTCTATGTTTAACTATTTCAAGAAATGCCAGATTTTTTTCCAAAGTACCTCTTCCATTTTATGTTCCCATCAACAATATATTACTGTTCCAATTTCTCCACACCCTAACCCACACCTATAACCCACTTTTTTAAAATTGTGATTGTAAAGTGGTATCTCATTGTGGTTTTTGTTTGCATTTCCATGATGACTAAGATGTTGACCTTTTTATGTTGTTGTTGTTATTCATGTGGTTTGGTTATTAGCCATTGTGTAGTCTTTGGAGAAATGGAGGTCTTTTTTCTGTGTTTTATTGGATTATTGTTTCTACTTTTTTACTGAATTGTAAGAGTTCTTTGAATATTCTAGGCGCAAGTCCCTTATCACCTGTACTATTTGCAAATACTTTCATTCTGTGGGTTGTCTTCCCACTTTATTAATAGTGTTCTTTGAAATACAAACATTTTTTTACTTTGATGAAGTCTAATTTATTAAATGTTTCTTTTTTTGTTTCTACTTTAGGTGTCCTCAGAATCTTTTGCCTAATCCTTAGTCCCCAAAATTTACTTCTATATTTTCTTTTAAAAGTTGTATAGTTTGACTATTACATTTGGATTTGGGTATATTATGTAAACAGAATAAGGCAAGAATCCAACATTATTCATTTTCATTGGGAAATTTAGTTGTTCCAATAACATTTGTTACAATGACTACTTTTCATCTCACTGAAAAATCTTAGCACCCTTTCCCAAAATTATCTAACCATAAATAACATATGGATTTATTTCTGGACTCTTGATTCTACTCTATTAATCAATATGCCTATCCTTATGCCAGTTTTAATTAGTGTAGCTTCTAAGTAAGTTTTGAAATTGCTACGTGTGGGTCCTCCAATTTTGTTTGATCTTTTAGGATTGTTTTAAGAATTTTGGGTTCCTGAGTTTCTATGTGGATATAAAGATTAGCTCGTAACTAGGATTCTGACGGGGACTGGATTGAATAAGTAAATCAATTTTGGATGTACTCCTCTATCCCAATGGCTCTTTTGATCCATTAACATGAGATGCCTATACATTTATTTAGATCTTTTTTAATTTTTTTAACAATATTTTAAAGCTTTCACAGTAAAGTTTCTGAACTCTTTTGTTAGCAATATTCCTAAGTACTTACTTTGTTATTTTTTATGCTAGCATAATTGTTTTCTTAAATTTATTTTTGGATTGTCCATTGTGTAGGAAAACTACTAATTTTTTTGTATATTGATCTTTTATCGCACAACACAGCTGAGCTCATTTATTAGTTCTGATGTTTTTAGTGAATTCCTTAGGATTTTCTATATACAAGTTTATACCATCTATAAATGTAGTTTTACCCCTTTTTTCCCAATATTAGTAATATTTATTTTATTTTCTTGTCTAATTGTCTTATATAGGGCCTCCACTATGATGCTGAATAGAAATGATAGGAGTAGGCATCCTTGTTTTGTTTCTAATCTTAGGAGAAACCACCAATTTTTTCACTAGTAAGTATAAGGCTAGCAATGGGATTCAAGTTCTTTGTCTATTCACATTTTTTTGTTTCTTCTTGATTCAGTTTCTGTAATTGTGTGTTCCTAGGAACATGTCCATTTCAACCAAGTTAATATCCTGGTATACAACTGTCTATAACATTCCTTTTTTAATTATTTTTTTAGATGTTGATGGACCTTTATTTTATTCATTTATATGTGGTGGTGAAAATCAAACCCAGTGCCTCACACATGCTAGGCAAGCACTCTACCACTGAGCCACAACCTCAGCCCTATAACATTCCTTTTTAATCCTTTTAATTTCTGTCAGGCTAGTAATAATGTCCCCTCCTTTATTTCTAATTGTATTAATTTGAGTCATCTCTCTTTTCTTTCTGGTCCATGTAGCTAAAAGTTTGTCAATTTGTCGGTTTTGCTGAACCAAAAGTTCACCAATTTTTGGTCTCATTGATTTTCTCTATTATTTTTCCACTTAGTCTTTTCTTCATATTCTCTATAGTCTGGAGAGAGATACACTGAGCTAGGAGGGCAGTGGGTACTGCTTCAGATTCTACAGATTCTCAGTTATTAACAAATTTTAGTACATTTTATTGATAATGTTTCTTCAGTTGCCAAGTGCAACTGAAGAACTCGTTTGGACCATTTCCAGAGACTTTACCTTGTTAAAATTTTTATTATCACTTTAATTAGTTTCACTAGGGTGTTGGTCTGGAGTGTTCTTCATGTTGTCATATCAAGAGTACCTCAGTTTTTTATAATCACAATTAGAAGTGATATACTATCTTTTTTGCCATATAGCATTGATTAGAAGTAAGCCATATGTGGTCTAACTAACTGTTAAAGGGGAAAAGTTACACAAGGGTGTGAATACCAGGAGCTGAGGATTATTGGGGTCATTTTAGAGACTGGAAAATGTATGTTATTTTTGAACATCATGAAAGATTTATAAAAATTCTCCACCAGCTGGACCATAAATTGAAGACTCAATAAAATTCAAAAGGTACATCTCATATAGATCATGATCTTTAACCTCAAATAATTAAGTTAGGAATAATAATTTTACTTGAATTATAAAACAGTTATAAATAATGCATGGGTCAAAGACAATTTATAATAGCAGTAAGAGACTATTTATAGCTGAACATTATGAAAATACTACCGATTGCCACTTCATATGATATAGCCAAGGCATTTCCTTGCAAAGATGTAGGCATCTGTATTTACATTACAGAAAAGAAGACTTATTGAATATTAGAAAGGTAATTATCTAACTTAACAAGTAGAAGATAACTTAAAAGATAAATATAAAAACAGGAGGAGGCAGAAAAGAATAAGAACAAGAACAAAAATTTGTGGAATGTCTAATGAAAAATGGGATGAACCTACAGATCTTGCAAAGATTTAGAAATTAATTAGAAAATATTAAACAAACTTACACAAATAAATTTGAAACTTTGATGAGATAGACAATCTCAGAAACATATAATTTGCCAAACTATATTTCAAAATGAAATAGGTAGGAGTGGTCGGCAAGATGGCAACTTAGATGGACGCAGCGGTCAGTCTCGCCAGAACCGAAGATTGAAAATGTGGTAATACCATCTCCCAGCCAGCTTTTGGGCATCACCCTGCAGCTACCCCTACAGGAAATTTCACTTGCGCGTGTAAGCAGGGCCACCAGACAGCAGCCATTGCCACAGCGTGACTTCAGCAGCAGCGGCGGAGAACAGCTGCAGGCAACTCGGAGCCCCAGTCCAGGGCTCGCCCCGGGCAGGGACAGCTTCTACACGGGATACCTGGCTCCAGCGCCCACCCAAACACACAGGACCCATAGCAGTGGCTCTCGTGGACCCACAGCCCCAGCCGCTAGCCAATGGGGAGCACAAATTCAGGGTAGGAGATGCTCCAGAGACGCCAGCAGAGACAGCTCAGCCCAAGGTGGCCTAGGCCCGCCCCAGTTCCGCTCCAGAGTTCCTGAGGACCGGCAGGAGCCACAAAGGGCCCAGATCTGCCCAAAAGAACCTCCACGGGTGTCCAGCCAACAGGAGACCAGGGACTGCTACCTCGAGCCTCTGGGGAGCCCAGTCTCAGGGGGGCATTGGGACAGCAACTCGGTACAAACTTTGGCGGCAACGCAGCCGTGAATCAGCGTCTTCACCAGCGGCCCAGAGTTTCATCCTGTTGTGAAACCTACACCCAGGACACCAGCAGAGAGAGTCCAGCAAGCAACGAACAACGCCACCTACTGGAAGTGAAAGGAACCATACCTGTTTATTTACATTGAGACTTTTTATTTTTTTTATTTTATTGTTTTTTATTTTCTTCTATTCTTATTTCTTATCTTATCCTTTATCTTTTTCTCCTAATATTTCTATTGTTTAATCTTTTTGTTTTATTTCTCTGCTCTTTCCTTTCATTCTCTTTCCTTCCCTCTTTTCTCTCTCACTGTTTTCCTACCCTCTAAACCCCAACAGTTGTGAAACCAAATATTTGTTATACAGTGGGATATAGTAGATTGGGATTTCTGAACTGAATACTAGAGTGGTACTAGATAGTCTTGTATCTCCCACTTGCATATGTTTTATTTTTCTTGCTATCATCTGTCCTCGCCGTACCCTTCTTTTCTTCCTCCTTACCAATCTTCCCCAACTCTCTGTCACTTTTTCTAGTAATAGCCAACTTCTCTTGGATTCCTTTTTCATGCTTTCTAAGATCTAATAACCATATCCTCACTTCCTACTTCCCCTATATTCTATCCTACACCCCACCCTCCAGTGTCCCTAGCCCATCAATAGGAACTATAGACCCTTGTGCAAACTTATTGGTTACATAGTAGATTGTAAAAGAAATCATAATTGGTGTATACCGTGACTAAACTGTAAATGTATTTGGGACCTGTTAGGAGCTACTTGGTTTCAAACTATATATTGCTTGTATTGTGATCAACCAATATTGGTCTCCCCTTTAAAAGAGTGGTATTGAAACCCTGCAGGGAGACTATACCCATATAGGAGTAAAAACTATAACAACTTGGATCAATAGAGCTAGAAGGAAAGACACACAAACATCATGAAAAAACAAGGGAAGAAAATGATTCAAACAAACCAAGATTCTTCAATATTAGAATCCATGGTCAGTACAGCAGAAGAAATGACAGAACATGAATTCAGGATGTACATAATTAAAATGTTCTGTGACTTACAGAATGATATAAGAGAGCAAGCCCAGTCAGCAAAAGATCATTTCGATAAAGAGATACATAGGCAAATACAGGAAGTAAAATGTCACTTCAATAAGGAGATAGAGATTCTGAAAAGGAAACAAATAGAAATTCTTGAAATGAAAGAAACAATAAACCTAATCAAAAACTCAATAGAAAACATCACCAACAGATTAGACCACTTGGAAGACAGAACCTCAGATACTGAAGACAAAATATTTAACCTGGAGAATAGAGTTGACCACACAATGAAGATGGTAAGAAACCATGAACCAAACATTCAAGATCTATGGGATCACATTAAAAGACCAAACTTAAGAATTTGGGGGATAGAGGAAGGCATGGAATTCCAAACCAAAGGAATGAACAACCTATTCAATGAAATAATATCAGAAAACTTTCAAAATATGAAGAATGAATTGGATAATCAAATTCAAGAGGCGTACAGGACACCAAATGTTCAAAATCACAACAGACCTACACCAAGGCACATCATAATGAAAATGCCTAACATTCAGATCAAGGAGAAAATCTTAAAAGCCACAAGAGAAAGGAATCAGATTACGTATAGGGGGAAGCCAATTAGGATCACTGCAGACTTCTCAACACAGACCCTGAGAGCAAGAAGATCATGGCAAAGCATATACCAAGCGCTAAAAGACAGTGAATGCCAACCAAGAATCTTATAGCCAGCAAAATTAAGTTTTAGATTTGATGATGAAATAAAAACCTTCCAAGATAAACAAAAATTAAAAGAATTCACAGCAAGAAAGCTGGCACTACAGAACAGTCTTGGTAAAATATTCCATGAGGAGGAAATGAAAAACAACAATGAAAACATGCAGAGAGAGGAGCTACACTAAAGGCCAATCAAAGGAGAAACCAAGTCAAGTTAAAAACTAAGAATAAACCAAAATGTCTGGAAATACAAACCATGTCTCCATAATAACATTGAATGTCAATGGCCTAAACTCAGCAATTAAAGGACACAGACTGGCAGATTGGATTTAAAAAAAAAAAGACCCAACAATATGCTACCTCCAAGAGATTCATCTCATGGAAAGAGATACTCACAGATTGAAGGTGAAAGGATGAAAAAAAATTTATCACTCACATGGACTGCATAAACAAGCAGGAGTTTCCATCCTCATTTCAGATAAAGTAGACTTCAAACCAAAATTAGTGAAAAGGGATAAAGAAGGTCATTTCATACTGCTTAAGGGAATCATACATCAACAAGACATAACAATCTTAAATATCTATGCCCCAAACAATGGGACAGCAATGTTCATCAAACAAACCCTTCTCAAATTCAAAAACCAAATAGATCCCAACACAATAGTATTGGGTGACTTTAACACAACTCTCTTACCACTGGACAGATCTTCCAAACAAAAACTAAACAAGGAATCTACAAGACTTAATAGAATGGATATATATATAGAATATTCCATCCTTCAACAAGCAAATACACATTTTTCTCAGCAGTACATGGATCCTTCTCCAAAATAGATCATATGCTATGCCACAAAGCAAGTCTTAGTAAATACAAAAAAATAGAGATACTACCCTGCATTCTATCTGACCATAATGGACTGAAACTAGAAATTAATGACAGCTTTAAAAAAAGAAGCCACTATAACACCTGGAGACTCAATAATTTGCTATTGAACAATACATGGGTAACTGAAGACATCAGGGAAGAGATTAAAAAATTCTTGGAGGTAAATGAGAACTCTGACACAACATACCAAAATCTCTGGGACACTATGAAGGCAGTGCTAAGAGGAAAGTTCATTGCATTAAGTTCATATATTCAAAGAGCTAAAAGTCAACAAATCAATGATTTGACACTACGACTCAAAGCCCTAGAAAAAGAAGAACAAAGCAACACCAAAAGAAGGAGAATACAGGAAATGATTAGAATTAGAGCTGAAATCAATGAAATTGAAACTCAAGAAACAATCCAAAAAATTGATAAAACAAAAAGCTGGTTCTTCGAAAAAATAAACAAAATTGACAAACCCTTAGCCACCCTAACAAAAAAGAGAGAGAAAACCCAAATTACCAAAATTTATGATGAAAAAGGAAACATCATGTTGACGTCCCTCTCTCCTCCTTCAGCAGGCCCCACCCTCCCTATCATCATCATTCCATATTCTTTTTTCATGCTATCACCATGGTAACCCAACAAAATCGTTTTCTCTATCATGTGAACTGACACCTGGCCTCCTAGTAAAAACTTCCTTCCACCTCACTGATATTTCTTTGTTCTTTTTCCACACAGTCCTTCAACTGCCTCTGAGAATGGATGGTCCCTATGGTCCCTTCCTTTCATCATTGCTTCTACTCCTTGTGCCTTGCTTGGTGAGAGACTGCCACATCTACTTCATAAAACAATGACAATTATCCCTCTTTATTGTTTTAGCACCCATTATGCCCGAGTCTCCCAAATCTGCACCTGAGGACCAACTCTTGCCCCAAATTTGAATCTCCAAAAGCCTGATGGATATCTGCACTAATCTGTCCCCTCAAATTAGAACAAAATCCATTGTATTCTTCCACCCCAGAACCACAAGAAATACAGATGCTCCCTAAATTACAATGGTGTTGTATTTGGATAAACACATAGTCATTTAATATACCCTAAATCTAAAAGGCATTGATATACCTAACCTAGCAGCCATCACTGCTTAACAATGTAGTAGACTCTAGACTGAGTATCAGGGGTTTCCCCTCCTAATCAGGTGGTTGACTGGGAGGTGTGGTTTGCTGCTGCAAGGCTAACATTGTGAAAGAGGATCATACTGTATATCTCTAGCCTAGGAGAAGATCCAAATTCTAAGTATGGTTTATACTGAATACATATGGCTTTTGCAACATATGCATTAATGTAAAAAAAAAGTGAAGTAAAAAATCATAAATGAAATCATCATAATAAATCCAGAACCATCTGTCATCCTTTATTCCCTCTCTGTAGTAGTGAATTTCCCAATAATCAGATATACATGTTCTTGGTATAACAGAATATGAAGGACACAAGAAAAACTTTGGGGAAAAAATCAGTATTTAAAATGAAAAGAAAATATATATATTTACAGGGAAAAAATTAAAAGAACATTGTAGCTTCTATTTTTAAAAAACCTGTACAATGAGGCAACATAATTTGTTTTAATTTTTAGGGACCCTAAAGTTCTCAGTGCAGTCCTTCCCTTTTCTGTTAACCACTATTACACCAGGTCCTGACATTTGGGATTGAGTGTCTCTGGAATCTCAACCATCCTCCCACCCCACCCAATCCTAGTCCTAACTGCTACCCACCTAGTTCAGTTCCCTTTCATCTGATATTTTACCATATTGTTCTCAACTATCCCCCGTCTCCTGTCCCACCATCCTGTCCACAGGACCTCTGCAGTGGCTCCTCTCAAGTGCAATCCTAATAGGATCTCAGTGCCTTGCAAAAACAAAGAACACTCCTTTATGGGACCACACTAACAACAAGACAAAGTCTATAAGCAGTTATCATGATTCTAAAGTCCTTCCTTGATGTGGTCTGTTGTTTCCCAAGTGTGACTTTCTGACCATGGCTATCTGATTCACTTGGAAACTGCTAGAAATTCACATTCCTGGAATCTACCTAAATCAGAATTTCTAGGAGAGGGGCTCAGGATCTGTCTATTTAATAAGCTTCTCTAAGATCTCAAGCACAGTAAAATGTGAAAACTCCTGAGACTCTATCTTCCCACGCTCATTTCCCATCTCTCACCAACAAGAAAGATGACTCTGGCCCAGTTGGCAAGGTGGTGCATGCCTGTAATTCCAGAGACTTTAGAGGCTGAGACAGGAGAATTGTAAGTTCAAAGCCAGCCTCAGCAATTCAGCAAGAATAAAAAAATAAAAAGGTCTGTTCTATCATTAAGCTATATCTCAGTGATAGAACCCTCTGGATTCAATCCCTAGTACCACTAAACAGAAAGGGGGGGAAAAGAGAGAGAGAGAGAGAAACAGATGTCTCCCAACCTTGAACATTTGTTAAAAATTACCTAGATATTTTTAAACACTAGTGCTTAGGCATCCCCAGAATAATTAACTTTAAAAATATGGCAGTGAAGTCCACGGATTGGTATTTTTAAAAAAAGAGAGAGAGAGAGATTGGTATTAAAAAAGAAAGTCTCTAGGTGAATTTTATGGTAACCAGGATTCAGGACTACTAACAGTATTTAACACTGAACTGCTCTGAAAAATACCTACACATCTATGATGCATCTCACCTCCATTCCTTTGCTATAGCACTTCTTATCTGGAATGTAGCTCTAACTTGAGATTTTCTGAACTAATTCTTCTTTGTCTCTTGAGACTTAGTTTAGGTAGTGTTAATTTCAGGGTGTTCTTGTACACTCCTTTGCACAGGCTGGGCTTGGTCCATTTTCTCTGGGCTCTCTTTATACCCACTGCATATTCTGATATTGCAGCAGCATAATTTTTCATATAATTATGTTTCTTTCTTTCTCATCCAAATAAGCTGTGAATTCTGTAAAAGCAAAGACCATAACTCATGCATCTTTGCATCCTTTGAGCTTCAGAGAGCCTGGCATAGTAGATACTGAATGATTTTTGAATGAATGAATGAAAAACCTAATGGCTTGATCTGCTTGATAAAATAGTATATGGACCAGTAGAGAAAGAGATTTAGGGTTAAGTTAGCATGCCAGAAAGAGGAGAATATTTAGCACTATAGCTGCAAATCATTCTGAGATGAATCTATGAATCAAATTTTACAAATACAGGAATAAATTTCTCTACTGTAATTAAAATATTGGCTTAACTGTGAAATCTATCCTATGTTCAAGAACTGTAGATGCTGTAGAGCTGTACGTAATATGCCAAGACCCAAAAGAGGATTTAATAACTATTGCAATGAATTGTCAGCCCTTTACACCTTAGTGTAAACAAAAGCTTTAAAGGTAGGATAAGGGTGCCATCTACTGAGAAAACAGAGCATAACAAGCAGTGAAAAGCAGAGATATCCCATTTTTAAATTGTTCTCAAGCATTGCCCTTCCTAAATACTTGCTCTGTCCACTGCACACCTTGATTGCGCATTTTATAGATATTTTTTAAAACATTAGTATTTAAAAAAACTTTACATCTCCTTTCATGCCCATTTGTAAAAACATCATATTTTCCTTAAAATATGTAGATTTTTTTAAATGTCTTTAAATTTTATTCAATAAAAATTAGTGTATAGCAAGCTCCAAAGTTTAGACTGTTCATCATTTAAAAACAAAACCACCACTTGGTTCATTAATAAATTTGGGGAAACTAAGAATTTTTGACTTAAGTCCAAGTGCAGAAATGTACACATTCCTTAAGGGAAAATGCAAACTATGTGCAATTAAACGCAAAGTTGAAGGATTTGGCAAAAAGGCATCATGGACATTGCATTGGATGCAATAAAGTAGATAAAATCACCAGACCAGACTGATGGATTTTTAGTTTAGACAGGGGATGGGGGAGAGACTACCACCTAAAACCCACTCCTAAGTCTCCATGAACACAGCATGGACAATATTGTAAGTTACATGAAATATTTTCTCAAGACCCTTTCTTGTGCACAAGAGATGTGGTATTCAGATAAGAGCTGAACCAAGCACATAGAGCTGGTTTAGTGACATCTTTGATGAGATCTCCTGAAAGTCCAAACATAAGCAGAAATAGTATTATTGAGCACCTTCTGTATGCCAGTCACTTTATCTTATATATGGGGCATCATTTAGTTGAACAATCAAACCAGGTAGATCTGTTGGGGAAAACTTTTTAAATTAACGTGATTTTGAATTGACAAATTATAATTGTCTTAAGTACAAGGTAGTGTTTTGATATGAGTGTGCAATATGGAATGATTAAATCAAGCTAGTTAATGTATTCATCATATTGCTTAACATTTTTATATTAAGACACTTAAAATTTATTCTTTGTTATTTTGAAACCTATATTATGATTGATTGTAGTCACTGTTGTACAATAGGTTTTGAAATACATTCCTCCTTTCTAGCTGAAATTCTATACCATTTGGCCAGTGATTCTTCCATTCTCTTGCCATCCCATCTGCCATGCCAGCCTCTGGAGACCATCATTCCACTCTCTACTTCTATGAATTCAACTTTTTTTCAGAATTTGAGATTATTTTGTTGTGTCATTTTTTAAGGATGAAGAAAAAGACACTGGAAATAACTGAAGAAATTTCTAAACTCATGCATCTAGTAAATAGGTGAAATCCTAAGGCCAATCTCTTTGACTCTAATACTTAATATTTTTCCCACTTCTCCAGGTTTTTGGAAGTGGAAGATAGACAATCTAGTCAAGAAAAATATCTGTGAACAGTATCAAAGGAGAAGCTCTGATTCTTAGATTGGACATAGAGAGTTGAGTGAATCTCCACTAATTACAGCTCTGTAATAGCTATATAGTAGTGTTTCTCAAAGGATATGTATGGAAAAGCTAATCCCTCACAGTGCCCCATGAAAAAGTGATGCTTCTTGTTCAGTTGAGTTTGGGAAATGCTACATTCCATATCCCCTTTTAAAGAATGATGTGTATAACAGTGTGTTAAGAATCCTGAAAAGTAAAAAACTCTATTTAAGTTGGTTTGTCCAAGATTCAAACAGAATTTTCATATGACATATTTAATATCCCAGTGAAGGTCAATTAGAAAATGCTGCCCTCGCCAGTGGGTCATTGATGGGTTTTAGGCAGGAGAATGCTTTGTTTAGATTTTGACACAGGGTTTGGGAAGATGGGATTTGGGGCAAGAATTGAATCTGAAAGGAAGTCAAGACCTGAAATAGGGATATGGGGGAAGGGGGATTAGAGAAACAGGGACAAAAATGAAGAAATATTTAGAAACTAAAACCAATATGACTTGAAGGTGGATCAGACATGGAAGAGAAATAAATGATAAATAGACCACAAATTTCTAGTTAGTATAAATGCTGTGCCAAATAAGTACGATAACAGGTTTGACTTTTTTAAATCTAGTACTTTCTAAACATATCTATTTCTAAACTACTCCCTCTCCAAGATGTCCTACAGGACTAGTATTCTACAGAACACTCTTTCAGAAATACTGCTGTGGAAATACCATGCATCAGAAAGGCAATCAGACTGGCCACGGTGGTACACACCTGTAATCTCAGCAGCTTGGGAGGCCAAGGCAGGAGTATCGAGTTCAAAGCCAACCTCAGCAACTTAGTGAGACATTGTCACAAAATAAAATTAAAAAGGGCTGGGGATGTGGCTCAGTGGTTGAGCACCCTTGGGTTCAATCCCCAGTACCAAAAAAAAGAAAAAGAAAAACAAAGGCAACCAGTCTAGAGAATCATCTAAGTTCTATGGGGAAATGCTAAGAAACATTTTGTAAGGATAAATGAATTTTGCTCTACAAATTAATAGTGTCAACACAGTTTAAATGGACTAACGAAGGCATGTGCATATCTAACTTAAGAGATAAACTTACATTTTGATGTTACTACACAATCAAGAGCAAAATATTGGCAAACTAGATCTCAGGCCAAATCCAAGCCACTACCTGTTTTTGTAAATAAAGTTTTATTAGAACACAGCCATGCTCACTTATTTATACATTAACTATGGCTGCTTTCATGCAACAATGGCAGCACTAAATAGTTGAGACAGAACCTGAAACTCTTTCAAAGCTAAAAATATTTACTATTTTTGGTCTTTTAAAGGAAAAGTTTGCCAAACCATTACATACACACACACACACACACATATATATATACACATACACACACATATATACATACACATACACACACACACATATTCAGATCTGAGATATATATATTGCAAATGGACATACTGAAATCCATGAATGTGAACACCATCACCTCCCAACAGGATTTGTAACCCAAATTTCTTCTGGCTATTCAAGCTGATAAGTACAAAAGAATCACAACAAAGAAACGCAAAGTGTAAATCTCTGGTTCTGCCCGCCATTCTAGTTTTAGAGATTTAGGAACTCCATCCCTAGCATACCTACTAAAGTTTATGATTGCAGCCTTCCTCATAGAAACCACATGGCATCCCTCAGTTCTCCCCCTACCACTTGCCTTCCATTTCCCTGGCTCCCACTTCCTAAAGTGGGCTGGTCCAGCTAGCTACCCACACTGCCCTAGTAATCAGCTCACTGGTATATTTTATGAGCCCTTTATCAGTTAGGAATGCATTCAGCATTCAGTTGCAAATAATAGAAATTCCTACTGCAGAGGCTTAAACAAAATAGATGTTTGTTTATCCATTCAAAAAAAAGTTCAGCACTAAGGGTCTCATTGCTGGTCTCAAGCCAGAAAGAGAAAGAAAGAAGGATAAAGGGCTACAGGAAACATTTCATCCAACATTGCTCTTTTTTAAAAAATGTTACGAATAGTCCAACCTAGTGGTTCCACTATCATCTCATTTCCTGGAACCAGATCATCCAGCAACTTTTTCCTGAAAGAGAACCTGGCAAGGTAAGTGTTATGGTTTGGGCCTAAATGTCCCCACAGGCCATGTGTTGAAGACTTGGTCTCCATTCTGTGCTACTGATGGGAGGTGATGGAACCTTCAGAGGTGGGGCCTAGTGGAAGATGGGCAGGTCCTTGGAGGTATGCCCATGAAGGGTTCTTGGAACCCTTGACCTTGCCTGTCTCTCTTTGCTTTCTGATCACCATGAAGTCTCCTGTGACACATGCTTCCCACCATGATGCTCTGCCTCTCCACAGGCCCCAAGCAATATAACCAAGAATCATGGACTGAAACCTCTAAAAGCATGAGCCAAAATAAATCTTTCCCTCTTATAAATTGTTTATCTGAGGGATTTTATCACAGCAACAGAAATAAATCACAGGGAGGGTATGAGTTTTCAGTCCCTCTCATAGAAATGAAAGGACATTGGGAATGGCTTTTGGAGTAATGGCTTTTGGAACCACAGTATCTGACTCAGATACTGTGAGTCAGTTACCTTTTTTTTTTTTTTTTTTTTTTTTTTTTTTTTTTTTTTTTTTTTTTTTTTTTTTTTTTTTTTTTTAATTTTTTTTTTCTAGTTGTAGATGGACACAATGTCTTTATTTTATTGCTTTTGTATGTGGTGTTGAGGATCGAACCCAAGGCCTCACGCATGCGAGGCAAGCGCTCTACCGCTGAGCTACAATCCCAGCCCCAGTCAGTTACCTTTGATTTATTCTGCTTTCCAACATTCTTTCACCATTCTTTAGCCAAGTGAAGGCAATGTCCCACACTCTTCTTGGCACCCCATTTAGATGTGGACCTCACACAATCCTGTCGGTCATATTCAGCCAGTCACAGAAATGTGCAGGCTGTGATCTTGTGTGTACATCATAGCCTCCCTTCTTTATGAGACAGAGAATGGGGAATTTCATACTACAGAACAATTCAAGCAATATGAGTTTACTATACTGACTGCCATAATCTCCCTCCATTCTTTTTCTGAAGCTTGTTACTTAGAAAGTGTATATGTCTCTTTACAGGTCTCTTAAAGAAGTTCTTTCCCATACTGTCCCTAGCAGCATGTCAGTTAATCTCTGGGAGATTTTTTATGTATCTGCAGTTATAGCTGAATCTGTAGGTTGTACACAGCTTGAGATCCTACTCTGGGATCCTCACAAATCAAAAAAGTAGAGCGAATGAAAACAGGGTTTCAGAAACACCTGTGCTCAGAGCTACGAAAAGGAGTATTTATGAAACATTTACCACTTGCCACACATTTAAAGTCTATATTTCAATTATAAATATTTTGTCTGTTTACAAAGTAAATGAGAAAGAAATTATTGGAAATACAGTGATGACTATAGCATCATGTTCATAAGTTTAATAAGAATTAGTACTTGGATGATTGGATAGATGGTTGGTTGGTTGACTATTATTTTTGGTTAAAGGGTATGTTAGGAAATAATACAAAATATATAATGTTTAGTGACTATCCTAAAAAAATATTTGCTTTTAAATTAGAATTATAAAGTCTCCAGATTAGACAAGCTATACCCAGTTCAATGTATCATGAAATAAATGTTTACCTGCTTACAAATATATTGCGTTGGTCATATATGAATATTAATTGTGAATCTATTGAACATTACAGCATAACAATAATTAATTTTGATGTCAAATATCTAAATTCATGTGCATTATCTCATTTGACTTTCACAATTATTAATTCACCTCATTTTCTCTAGACTCATCATCCGCCTTAAGGACATGATTGCCTTAATTATAGGCAGACTTTAAGGGGCAATGGCTAAGGTCTTTCTATATTCCCAAAATAATTTTGCAATATCCTTACTAATGCTTGACACCTTTTCATAAGTCTTTCATCACACCATCAGAAATAAGAACAAAGACAGTTTCCATGGGACATATAATATTCAATTTCACAGGAAGGTATGAACATAATGAATAAGAACTCAGGCTTCAGCCAGATGGGCCAGTGATCCATCTTGGGCTCGGCTGTTGTTGACTACATTTCTCATCTGTAACATGGAATAATCATTATCTCTTCCCCATGGGTTTTTTTTTTCAGGCTTAAATCAAATTATATTTACAAAGTACTTAGTGATCCTGGCAACTAGGAAGGACTCAAATAAATGCTAGTTGTTCTTGTTCTTGTTTTTATTTTTGTTTTTGGACTGCTGGGAAAGAAAGAGTACAAAGGGTGCCAAGTTATCTGAAGGGAAGGGAAGACATATTCCACGGAAGAGAAAAGAATACCAAAAGAAGAGAGAAGTTCCTGCAGCACATACTGGACCAACAGCCTAAACGTCCCAAATTTTCATATTGGCCCTTTCGGGCCTGCTAAGGGCGGGTGGGCAGGAGCTTGTGACTCATTGGGGGAGGCAGTGCAGCAGTATACCACCAGATGGCAGCATGGAGCCGCTGCCATATTCACCCTTGGGCAGCACTGCAGCTCTGTCAGGCTGAAATCAATTTCCCAAGAAGTGGTTCATAGCAATGGACTAGGAATTATCCCAGCTTGACTCACTCTATTGTACCATCCAACCTCTGGGCACTGATGTTCCTGAAACCCTATTTCCATCCACTTTCTCTCACTCCACTTTGCTGTTTGAGAAATGTAGATTGACCAATAAATTCAACTTTCTCTTTAAAAAAATCATTTTAAATGCAAAAGAAAAAATTGCAGGGTCTGCCAGGCAGCAAGCATTTTGACCACTATTTCTAAACCTATAGTGGCTATTGCTAAGAATGTTATCCTATATCATACTTAGAAGCAAGTCACATTTTCACAAGATTAGTTCAAAAGCAAAGATGCCTCAGAAATCCAATGGATTTTTCTGCAAGAAAGTTAAGCATTAGTCCATTAATATTTTCAAGACCAATTTTCAGATACTGAACAGTCTTTAAAGAGGGTCATACAAATAAAGTTCATTTCAGCCAAAGTCTTTGTGAAATTTCATCACTGATTTAAAGGACCATTTTCCTCTGTAGCTACAGATAGGAATAACATTAAAGGGGTTTACCACAGATTAAGATTCTATATGACCTGGGCATGGTGGCACGCACCTGTAATCCCAGCAGCTCGGGAGGCTGAGGCAGGAGGATCACGAGTTCAAAGCCACCAACTCAGTGAGACCTTGTCTCGAAATAAAATACAAAAAAGAGCTGGTGATGTGGCTCAGTGGTTAGGCGCCCCTGGGTCCAAGCCCCAGTACCAAAAAAAGATCTTTCTGAATTCATTCATTTCTAATTGGAAGCTAAATTATTCCAAGGAGGTTGAAAATACAAATGATGTCCCCAAATGCTATAGTTTCTATTTGGCTCATAGATTTCAGTCAATAAATAAGAAAAAATGTATACAAATAACTTTCTAGAAAATATGCATATACAGAAGCTAGAAACAACAAGATATTCCAGCTTGTGTCAGCATTGACTTATATTTGAATTATTGTAATATAACCTGGCCTTGTATTGCAGTTATGTGTACACCCCTTTCTCTGGAGGTATACCTAACTTCAACATGGATTGAACATGAGTTCATGTTAAAGTAAATAAGCATTTTGAAAAAATTTAAACAGTGGTATTACTTTTTTAAAAAAAATATTTTTCTAGTTATACATGGACACAGTGTCTTTATTTTGTTTATTTATTTTTATGTGGTACTGAGGATCGAACCCAGTGCCTCACACATGCGAGGCAAGCGTTCTGCCACTGAGCCCCAACCTCAGCCCCAGTGATACTACTTCTGAGCTGAGGAAAACAAAAGTATCAACCACTTAAAATATGAGTCTTAGCTTAAAATTAATAGCACCAGTAATTAACTTTATCAGCAATATTAACAAACCACATCATGTGCTTCCAGATACTATGCACCAAGAAGGGTGGAATAGCATTTACATGGTATGTCTATCAAAAACATGTAATTCAATTCCAATGATAAAGAAATCACAGATAAACAGAAAGTGAGGAAAATTCTACAAATGTCCTGCTTCTTTCAAAATTTTCAGTCATGAAAGGTTAAAGAAGGATGAAAAATTGATATAGATGAAAGGAAACTAAAGATACACAAAATCAAGTATAACATGTGATCCTGGGCCAAGTTTTGATAAGAAATAAATGTTATATATGACATTACTGAGACAATTGTCAAAATCCACATGATGACTATATATTAAATAATAACCATGATTCAACATATATTTTTTGATTTGGATTATTGTATATAGTTATATAAGTGAATGCCATTGTTCTGAGGAAGCATACATTTCAAGTATTTAGGAGTAAAAGGCAATGTACTTTCAAGGGATTTGGAAAAAATATGTAATTATATATGTAGGAGGAAAGAGAGAATGTGCAAGTATAGCAAAATGTTAACAACTGGTAGATCATAATACAGGGTATGTAATAGTCCTTTGCACTATTCTTACAGTGCAAACTTACTTCTCTGTATGTTTAAAATTATTTCAAAGTGTAAATTAATCCATTAGAAATAATAATAGCCATATGGACATTCCAAGCTAAGATCAAGTAAAACAATTTTTGCTTTATTATTTCATTAATAAAGTACATGTCAAAAAAAGGAAAAATCTTTTGAAATATTTTTTGTTGTTGTAGATGAACACAATACCTTTATTTTAATCATTTATTTATTTATTTTTGTGTGATGCTGAAGATCAAACCCAGTGCCTCATACATGCTAGGCAAGCACTCTACCACTGAGCCACAGCTCAAGCCCCCCAAAGGAAAATTTTAATTTTCCTTTTAAAATTTTAAAACAAAATCATTCACAATCCACCTTCTTATTCTGCCAATGTCACTTGTCTACAGTTTTTCCTCCCCTGTCTTTGTGTCATGTGTCTTTTATAGCCACTTCAAGATTGCTGTCCTCTGTTGCAAGCCTCTGTAATGTCTTGACTGGAGATGAGGCTCCTCCTTCTACCTGTCCCCTCCTCAGCTGGTTTCACCAAAGAGCTAATGTGCACCTTTTGTATTTGTCACTTATTGAGGGCTCAACAAACTTTGTTGAATGACTGGATGAAGGAAGAATTGAATCATGGTGAAAATACCATTCAGTCATTTGCTTTTGTAGGTAAGATAAATTTTAACAATGTTGGACATATTCACCTTTAAAAAAAATCACAGTAGATGTTTTGGCAAAATACATTATAAAGTGTCTGGCTGAATATTTTAGCATTTGAAAACATTCAAACATTGTTTACTCCACTTAAGTACCTTCTAATCTAGCTCATACCTAGAATTCACCATCTGGCAAATTGAAAAGGAGACAAAGTGTCCCCAACTCTTCCATCAGTCTCTCCTTTACACCCCTGCCTAGCTGTCTTCTCAAATTCTTACACAGTGGTTCTTTACCAGAGCATTTCTGAGTCCCAATAGCTGTATCCAAATCTCTCAAATCAGATCAGATTCTTTGCTTCAGTTTCTGGTTAATCCAGAGCCTCGTGGGTATCAATGGAATGGTGAGGTTATAGAAATATGCAGGTCAAAGGGTGGGCAGCTGACAATGAGCATGACTGTGCCACTAACTAGCTATAGGTCTTTAGCAAATTGCACGATCTTTTCTGTTCTCAATTTTAAATTAAGTAAAACAGTGGTGGGATTAAATAATTTCTGAAATCATTTTTACTTCTGAAATGGTATGATTGGTATGATACCATTTTTACTTCTGAATGCTATGCTTCTGATTCCATGATTCACTTATCTAGAATAAGTGTAATAATCAGAAAATTAAAATCAGGAGCAAGAACATTTTGAAATGCAGTAGAATGTTAAATATGATGAGAGGCATAGGTTTATTTTAAAACTTCCACGCAGAGGACAGAAGATGACTTCTCTCTCACAAACTGATGGGATAGAATCAGGTAATTACAGACTAGAAGTTTTGGAAGATGATAAATGACTTAATAAAACAGCTGACCACGACTTAAACCAGCTACGGTTGAGTGACACATCCCTAAATGCTGTAATTAAATACCTCGAAAACATTTCTTGCAGTGAGTAAGCTTTTCTTCCTTTATACTTTCAGTAGCTTGGGAAGTACAGTCAGTTTTTTAGGTTAGTAGATCAATGGTACTGAAAACATGGTCTACGAGTCTAGACCAGAGATCAAAGCAGCTCAGAGGAAGCACAGAAGGAATATGAACAAGTCCAGCCTCAGGAAAGGACCAGGCTGGCTGAGTGGCCTTTCAGAGGTCACATAGATTGCACAGTGAGCTCACTCCTAGGACACAGGGCTGGGTATCTGAGGACTATGCTGTTCATCCATAAAATACTCCTAACCAGACACTGATGAGCTAGTCTTTGAAGCTCTTCTTGAAGCCATGACTGAATTTTACCTCAACCATTGATTCACATACTTCATCTTTGGGACTATCAGCTCTGGTAGGTGATAAGCAATGAGACCTTTTGCAGTATTGGAGTTCTTTCATCACTCTGGGATGGGATCCAGGACGGATACCTCCTGCCTTGCTGATGGAAGTAAAGTCTCTCTCTAATGTGATTCCAGTGAATACAATCACATGAGACTCTTCAGACACACCATTCAAGTGTTCTCTTTTTTATTTTTATTTCTTTGCAATGATGCTGGGAAAATAAGTCTGCACATATCTCTGAAGGCTTACATCTCCATCAGTGTGCAATTTGGAAAGTTAACTTTACAACACCTTGTACATATTATGGATTTAAACTAATATGCCAAAGAAAAAAGTCAATCCTCACATAAACATTCAGCAACATATCTCTTCTCTGAATTTCACCAGATAGAGTATATAGAGTTAAGGTATACTTTCATGGTGGAAGATAACTCCCTTCAGCTATTGGCAGTAATAAAAACAAACTTGTTACCTGTTATGGAGATTGGTGGTTTCCATTTTACTGTGTGATACAGCAGAATGAACCTACCAACACTTCTATACTAGCACTGCAGTAAGCCATTTTTAGCACCTCCTGGGTTAATTCCTACATCCTGCCAAAGTTAGATGAGAGCCAAGTTTTCTCAGTTCACCTGCTCTGAGCAAAAACCACTCTCTAAAAAGTGTTAGTATGCAGAGAGATAGCCGCTACTCTGTAGCTGCAGAACCCGCTGCTACAAATCCCCTTGCAAGATTTTCTTATGAAAACAATAAAATCCAGGCACAATGGTAGATGCCTGTAATCCCAGTGACCCAGGAGAATGAGGCAGGAGGATGGAAAATTCAAAACCAACCTCAGCAACTTAGTAAGATCCTTCCTGCAAATTTTTTAAAAGGACTGGGGATATGGCTCAGTGGTAAAGTATCTGTGGGTTCAATAGCCAGTACCAAAAATAAACAACAGAAATAAATAAATAAAACAATACTTTTTCTATAAGGTACAAAGCATCTTCAGGACAAATAAGGATGTAATTTCCTGAGTCTCAGGGCCCCCTTTGCATCATAATCCCTGGTGCAACTGGTGTTGAGAAGGGGGACCATTACGAGGTGATTAGGTCTTGAGGGCTCTGTTCTTATGAATGGATTGATGTCATCACCAAAGTGGACTTTGTTTGTTTGGTTTTGGTACTGGGATTGAACTTAAAATGGGATGCTTTACCACTGAGCCTCATCCCCACCCTTTCTTATTTCTTATTTCAAGACAGTCTCACTAAGTTGCTAAGGGTCTTGCTAAATTGTTGAAGCTGCCTCAGGCTCCTGAGTCACTAGGATTACAGGTGTGCATCTCCACACCATGCACAAAGGTGGGTTTCTGATAAAAGAATGAGTTTGCGTGCTCTCTCTCTCTCTCTTCCTCTCTCTCTCTCTCTTTCTCTGTGTGTGTGTGTGTGTGTGTGTGTGTGTGTCTGTCTGTCTGTCTCTTTTTTTCTCTCTCTCCATCTCTATGTATCTCTATCTCCTCCCCATGTGATGACTTCTGACATGGGATGATGCACCAAGAAAGCCCTCAACAACCTTGACCTTCCCAGGCTCCAGAACTGTGAGCCAAATAAATTACCCAATCTGTGATATTCTGTTAAAGCAGTACCAAACAGACTAAGGCAGGAAGCAATGTCACATAACGTTGAGGCTGTGTGTTCTGAAATTGTATTGCTTGAGTTAAAAGCCTGACTTCATTCCATACTAATTATGTGACTATGGAAAACTTAGTTAGCCTCAAGTTGCAATTTTTCTCCTGCAATCATGGAGAGGCTGTCATGAGGAATATATGATAAGGAAAAGCAATGTATCCATGGAAATTATGTGGGACAGTGCTTGGTGTATACTAAGTGTTTAAAAATGTTAGTTATCACTATTATAGTAATGTAATAGCAACAACAGCAGCAGTAGTGGTTGTAACATTGCTCTATTTGGGAGACAACTTATAATTATTAACTGTGGAACACCTCTGAAAAATGTTCTTGGCAGAAATAATGTTCTCATTCCTGTCTGAAGCTCATTACAAATATCCATCTTCTCTGAACAGTACAAGGAATTCTGAAAGAAAATTCTGGATGAACTGGAAATGCACAACCAGGAACACTCTACATGTGAAAACATATTTTCCCTCCTGAGCTGTTCTGTTTAATTTATTAAAATTCTTTCCTGTGTCAGGTTAATAGTTAGGAAAATAATAAAAATTATGATAATTCCTACTCACACTTCTAATACAAAAATTTCACTGGCTTAATATCATGAATTTTAAAGTACTTCCCTGAAGTCCATTTATTCTTAGGAGACACTATTACCTAATAGTAGTTCAAACAAACCATTGGAAATTAAAGCAAAGTGTATGTTAAATGCTCTTCCAGCTACAGTCTTAGGTAGAAATTATAGCACTGGACCATTGCTGAATATTTTTTTATTCTCAGTTTTCCTCATGTGAAAATAGGGAATTTAGTATCTGCCCTGCCTATCTTCCAGAGTCGTTATTGAACTTCAGAAGAGAAAAACTTGGGTTGAATTGTGACTGAAGTTGTTGTACAAATTTATTTATTTCCAAGTGTGAGTTCACTACCTAACGCCAACACTAGTTCAGAGATTTTGTTTTTACTCATTGAAAAATATCTGATTTGGTAGGTTGGTCCATTTACCCCATCAGGCATGACTTTGACTCCCATTTAGGAGGAACGGTCAGTTTCAGAATATGCCATAAGGTGTTTGGGATGCACATCCATATTCTCCGAGCATGAGGACTGTGCTTCCACAGCTGGAGCCTCTCACAGGCTGCCTGAGAATTTTAACAGGTCTTTTCAGAGCTGTGCACTCGCCAAAATATATATTGACATGATAAACCACAATGGATTTAAGTGTTTAAAGTCAAAAATACACTTTTAAAAATAAGTGCTTAAGTTGGCTGATTGAGTAAAACTACCTGGATACTGAATTGAATTGATTTAGAGTGAACCAGAGTAAACTCTTTCATTTTAACATTCTGCATTGAAGCAAGGAAAGCCAAAGCGGGGGAAAACACAATGCCATGAAACATTTCCTCATTTCTACTTTATGGAACAATTGCAACTTGTAACAGAGTTGTAGAGCCAAGCCAACAAACCCTGACAGTTTCTGTAAAAATGTTTAGATTCAAATTAAAACTAAATGTGCTTCCTATGCCCCTGGCTCTGTCTGCTTCTTCCTGTCTTAACACTTGTTTTTTACATCTCCTGTAATCCCCTTTCTGGTGCCCAGAAAATCTGCTGCAAAAGAATCTCCCAAGCTTAAAAACAAATGGCAACGCCACTTCAGGTAACTATTTTTCATTTATTTATGCTGTATTTGTATATATGTGTTAAGAGACAAGTAGACTTTCTTCCTTTAGTTATGTATAGCAACTATTACACTTTCCAGTCACCTGAATTGTTTTAATTTGGGTGGAATATTGCGAAATATTTTGATTTGAGTAACTTTTTATATGAGTAGGCCATGGAGAGTGAACTCCAGTGTTCTGAAGTATGGAGGTGATTTTGTCTCATTCATTTCATTCATTCAGATATCACTGCATCCAGCATGTCTTGAAATGATATACAGTCAACTGTCCATATCTGTGGATTCCACATTGTGGATTCCACCAACCACAGAAAAAAGAAACTTGAAAAAAATTTGCACCTGTATTGAACACATATATACTTTTTCTTGTCATTATTCTTAATGCAGTATAACAACTATTTACATAGTAATTTACATTAGATATTATAAATATAGAGATGATTTAAAGTATACAAGAGGATTATGAAAGTTACATGCAAATATTACACTATTTTAGAAAAAAGACTTGAACATCCATTCATTCTGATATCTTTAGGGGTGTCCTGGTACCAATCCCCCAGGGATACTTTGGGACAACTGTAGTGTTTTATTATGTTTAAGTTTTCAAGCACCAACTTGGAGCATCCCGGAGGAGAAACCTTGTTTAACTAGAGAGGTGGTTAAGACAACTCCTGCCCCTTATCACACCTTTCAGTGGGCACAGTGTTAATGAAACACAGATCACACTAGAGGTGGCCCTGGGAAGGTCTTTGAATTTGCCAAAAGCCTCCTCCATTTCCCCTAAATTTGTTGTGTAGTCCAGGCATGGGAACTGGAGAGGAGTACCCAACTGTGGCATAAATTTATAGCAGTAGCTCAGATGTTGCCAAATTCTCCCTGTTGCTTAGGTGGGCCCTCCACATTTTGATACACGGACTCATTTGGTGCACTTGCCTCTGTCAGAGACGAAGGTCCCCCCCAAAGCACGGTTATTGTAGCATGTCCTCCAGCAGATGGGACAATAAATGGCATGCTTCCTAAAAGGGGAAAAGTGTTTCCTCTGCCTGAGATTGTTCTAGTCTACTCTCAAGCTAGAATCTAGATATTTTATGCCAGTTCTCTGATCACAGTTCAAAGCTTGACCTTGAGTCCTAGAGAAAAGTGGTGGGGTTTTTCTTAAAAAATACTTAGCATTCTAGAAATTCAAAATTAAAAATGTTTTTGGACTTCATGTACAGTCATTGCTTATATTGTATGACAATATACCTACTCATTCCCTGCTGTTTGTGGTTTTAAAGTTCATTGCACTTACTCATTGTCTTGGCATCTCTGGTGTCTTTTGCTGCCTGGACCCTGGAAAGCTTTGATGCTACTACTAGGCACTGGTGCATTTTCTTTACTTCAATAAATATGATTTCCAATTCTTTTAGACCTGTCCCTGCTCTCACAGGGACATTCACATCACCACATTAATTTCCACATTTTAAATCCCCAGAGATGTTCATTAGAAAGGTAAAATCAGATAGTAGCAAGAAGTAAAGTAAATCATAAATGATCTATTTGTTTGAGACAATGTTATGGTTTGGGTGTGAGGTGTCCCCCAAAAGCTCACATGTGAGACAATGCAAGAAGGTTCAGAGAAAAAGGATTCAGTTATGAGGCGTCTTAACCCCATCAGTGAATTAATCCCCTAATAGGGATTAATGGAGTGGTAACTGAAGTGGTAGGTGTGGCTGAAGGAGGTGGGAATTAGGGTGTGGCTTTGGTGTTTATATTTGTATCTGGAGAGTGGAGTCTCCAGTCTCTCTGCTTCCTGATCACCATGATGTGAGCTGCTTCCCTCAGCCACCCTCTCCCTCCACGAGTCCTGAGGAGTGGAGCCTGCATTCTATGGACTAAGACCTCTTAGTCCGTGAGCCTCCAAATAAACCTTTCCTCCTTTACAGTTGTTCTAGTCGGTTCCTTTAGTCACAGCTGCAAAAAAAAGCTGACTAAAACAGACAATAATTCAAATACTCTACATCCTTTTGGGGACAGCACCAACTACTACTGCCAGGGAATAGGCTATACTTCTCTGACCCTTGCCATGCTGAATACTTCCATACCCCAACTCTGCCAATACCCCTTCATCTTCACCCCTGACCCTTGAGGCACGCACACCCAGCTCTTCTTACCTTATGGGTTCTTCTGTCAACAGAACTTGCAAACTTTTAATATGTTATCTATTTCATTTATTGTGTTTGTTGTAAATTGTCTCTCTACATTATCATATATGTTCTATGTGAGCAGAGATCTTTGCCTATTTTATTCAGACATGAATCTCAAGTTCTAAGACTGTATAACACATAGCAGGTATTCAACAAATATTTGCTACACAAATAAATTAATGCTGAAAGATAGATACTTCTCTAATGCTCTAATGCTCAGATCATTATGCACACCCTGCTGACCTCAAAATCTTTTCCTTGCTTACTTTCCTTATAGTGTGAAACTATGGCAAAATTTTGTATTAAACTTTGTCCATATCATTCTTGTTTATCCCTTTCCTTTCCACTCACATTCCCCATTCCCAGAACTTTTATTTAATCTAAACACACACATTTCTTTGGCCCACCCTAGCCCATGTTCTTTAAAGTGCCTTCTATCTTTTTGTTACTCACTTTTAAGTTAATTCATCCATCATTTATTTTATCGTTGAGAGAAGTATTAAGCATCTCAGAGCCATGAGTGTTTCTGGAGGAAGGTCTCTATTCAAACTAATTACCATAATGCTCTGTCTTTGTAAATATGCAGTTACATGTCTTCTTAAAGATTATTGAGTTGCCAAACTATACAGTCTCATTCAGCTAGCCCTCTCCCTTAGAGATACTCAGATCATGAAATAACAATCAGTCTGTAATCACTCAGCACTAAAGAGTTCTTACTCAAGACTGACTTGGATAATATTTTGGAGCTCAACAGAATGGAGATAGGTAGTATTGATGTATTATTCCAGCAAATTGAAACCAAAATGTAGAATCCCTGATTTTCCAGATTTATACCCTGTTACTTGAATGGAGATTTCATGAGCACTTTTTTTGCATTTCCCACTCCTCAAAAGGCAGGAATAGAGACCAACAACAGCCAATATTTATCAGTGTTTCCTAGAGTATAGTCACTGTTTTAAGCTTTTTGCGACATCATCTTACAGAATGAATAACCACTTTCTGAGGTTGGCACTTTACCGTTGCAAAACTTGAGACTTTTAAGATTAAGGAATTTTCCCAACGCCCACAGTTAGAAAGAAGTAAAGTGAGATTATAAATCTAGCCAGTGAAACAGCAGGGGCCACACCTCCAACCACCACCAACGCACTTCCCTCCCATATCATAGCTTCTCTCCTCAGTCCTTTTTACCTTCTCTCCCATCCCCTGACACCAAAATTGAAAATGGTAAGGAAGTAATGGAATTAATCAAGGAGATAGTAACAGACCACAATCCTAGTCTAAATGTTCCTGCCCCAAGCATAGAGTATCATAAGGCTGTGGGAGGCTGGAGATGAACAGCCTATGGTTAGCAGGACTGTAGGAGAATTAGCCAGGTTTTTTTTGTGGTGGTGGTGGTTTGGTTTGGGTTTCCTAAGAAGTAAAGAAATGTAGTTTCTTAGGGTTGTGAAAGACATTCTTCAAAAGTGGGAATTATATATAGGTGTTGTCAAGGGATTGGAATGCTGTTCTACAAGGTGACAAATACATTTGAAGTGAAAGAAACAGAGAGATGAGATGACATTCTGGTTGCCAATAAACTGTGTGCACTATAAACTGAAAATTCCCTCACTCCAATCCACAGCTCCTCATTTCTTTAAGGAACCTGTATGTGTGTCAGGAAACTTGTTAGTACAAGAAAATAACAAAACTAACCTACTTATCCAGGAAAAAATAAAAATTTCATTTTACAGTCATCAAGACATTTCGCCTTAGTTTCTCTTGCTATTTCACGACATAAAACATTTTGTCATCTCTTGTTAATGTCCCTGCTCACTATTACTTCAATAGCAGAGGATGAGACAAGATGCATAGGACACATAGAATTGATCATTTTCAAAGATTCTTAGAATCAATGAAAAGGTTTTGTGGACAGTTATCTAGTAAATGGTATTGGTTCATTCATAACTTCTTCCCAAAATATAATGACTCTCATTTACTTTAATATCCCTACTAAATTATTTTCTTTGTATACAAGTTCAGTAAGTATGGATGAAATGAATGATAATTTGAATAATGGTTATAGTCAGAGTTGTAAAAGAAATAAAAGACGAGGGGGAGGTGATGTCCACAGGGACAGAACAGAGGAGCCATATAGAAACCATGCTCAACAGGCAGGTTATCTGAACTACATGGGTCTCAGTCCTGTGTCTGCAAATGAAGAACATTGACTTCACAGGGTCATAATGGGTTTTAAATAGGCTCATGTTTCTGACAGTATTTTATAAACTACAAAGTGCTCTTCTGTGGGGGTCCTCCTAGCCAGGTATCAGTCTCCCCCCTCGGCCAGCGGGGAGGAGGGGATCCCCGGGAGTCCCCCACACGACGGCTGAGAAAGGTAAAGTCGTCCGGCACGCAATTACCACGCCCGAGCCGGAGAGTTCTGTCTTAAGCAGGAACTGATTTATTGAGGAGAGATACAAGCTTATATAGAGGAGGGGGCAGGTGTCTTATTTCTG
>PVHX01013116.1:0-56183 GCA_004024805.1 Geosciurus inauris | reverse complement strand
GGTATTATGCCAAAAGATGCTTCCTGTCCTTATTAGAAAACATGTCAAAGCACATGATAGTGCTTCGTGACAATGTTATTCAAGAATGCATTCAGTTTCTAGAACACTGTGAACTTTATGGCAGAAATATACCTGCTGTTATAGAACAACCCCTGGAAGAAGAAAGAATGCATATTGGAAAGAACACAGTCACATATGAATCCAGACAGTTAAGGGCTTTGATTTATGAGATTATAGGATGGAATATGTAGTTACAGCTGGGTATCCTTTTCATCAAAATAGTTTTGCTATCTATATTTCACACACTTTTTTCATTTGTATTCCTCCATGGCAGTCATATTTGTTTCATATTGACCTTTGTACACTCAAAATCATAATACCAAATGTTATATTTGCATAACTGTTTTACTTAAGATGGACTGTGCAGTGTGAGGTTAATTTAAATTTCTCCATAATCCTGTTGTTACAATCACCAGATTGCCTCAAGTAAATATTGCTTCAATGACTTCTTTCTATAAGCAAGTAATCCTAAATAGCAGTTGGTTTTTAGCTTTGGGCTATTGAAAAGGGTGTGGCATTAGCCTATCAATTCTTTGAGTGGGTGTAAAGGATTGCTACCTGACATATAGACCATTTCTCAGTCAGCAAATAAAACAAGTTTTTCCCATTTCAGGTTAGTCTGTTTCTTTAATAAATCTTAACTCTCTAATTATATGCCTTCAGTTGTGTTTAGCCCTTTAACTTTCTAGATCTCAACAAAGTCCAATTTAGACCTTTGTCTAAGCCTTTTTATTTATTTTTAAATTTTTATTTATTAATAAATTTTTATTTACTTTTTATTTGTAGATGGACACAATATCTTTATTTTTATGTGGTGCTGAGGATCGAACCCAGTGCATCACACATGTGAGGCAAGTGCTCTACTACTGAGCCACAATCCCAGCCCCTAAGCCTTTTTTAGAAGTGTAATTCTAAATAATGGTCAGTGACTTAATTTTTCTTCCATAATTTTATCGATTGGTTCTTAAATTTGAAAATCAACATTTTCCTTTCCACTTTTGATTTTCCAAAATTGATTTTATCTCCTTGTAAATAAAACTGTTCACTGTGGAAACTTTCTAATGTTTTCGCTGTGAGTATAAATAACACTGAACTACAAATGAAAAAGGCTAAGGCGTAAGTTTCAGACCTTCTATAGTCTGTAGGTATAAAATAATGCATTTCAACCTTGGGGGGCTATAGTCATTTGTACTACTAGATGCTTTCAGCTCTTTACAATTAGTTTTGCCTATACCATCTGATTCTGTTGAAGCCATAGGAAAAAGTTGGCTTTCTTCTTTTATGAGTTTTATATGTTAACATGTCAGTCAGGAAATGGAATAATATATAACTGCATTTCAAATGAATATTCTTGTATTTTTGTTTACAGCAAACGTTAACCCCTAAGGTAAATGTTTGTTATAGTAGTGTTGAACACAATAGCATAGTGAGTACTACTAAGAAATTGGGTGTTTTGCCCTATTGGAGTTTTTGACTATAACTCTGGCTACAAATTTTCAGTGGGCAGTCCCTATTCTCTACTATGGTTTTGCATAAATTATAAATTTTGTAAATATTTACAAAATTATAAAATTCTCTAACCTCCTTTTTTATATGTCTTGGTTGAGGAAGGGGGGAGATTTGTTTTTGATCCTTGCTCAAAATGATGAACCACCCTTCAGGAGTTTTATCGACAGCCTATTACAATGTGCAGCATTCTTAAAATAATTAGAGCCTTTCTTGCCCCTGAGGTGAAGGCCTCCAGCTGCCAGTCTGCCGGATATCTAGAAACAGAAAAGCGGGTGAAGTGAAGATGTAGTGGAGATTATCTATATGATCTACTTCACAACCCAGCTTAGGTCTCCTTCATGTCCAAATCTTAGTAGTTAATCAGATGTTTGCTGTCATTAACAGAACGGAAGTAATGGATAGCATAGTGGGAGTAACAGATGCCAGAGCTCTTTCTGCAACTAGTTCACCAAATCAAATCATGGGTCCTAACCCACTTTTTTATTTAATAAAAGAAGGATGAGTTGTGCAGAGTTTCCAGAAGGACAAAGCCACACAGAACAGGGAGAAAACCTCCAGTTCATAAAGCTTTCTCTTGGAGTATTTTCCTGCCTTCTAAGAGTTTGTTTAAGGGGTAGTAGTGTTTACTGCTGCAGAATGTTATCACAAGATAAGAAATGAAAAATCTATCTTCTTACCAATCCCCTTTCTTTCCCTTTTTTATCTTCTCCTTTTGCCAATTATAGAGACATTTCTCTGATAGCTGGCAGTTGAAATAACAGCCAGGTACAAAATATACATACCAACCTTAAGCAATAAGAGACACGCTACATAAAAAATAAACATCTAAAAATAAAAAAAAATTTAAAAAAAGAGACACGCTAGTTCTATGATTATCAAGGTGACTTTTGAAACCCTTTAACCAAGTAGAATTAACATTTCTCAGTAAAAAGTGACTGTCAAATTGGTAATGCTAATGAAATTTTAAGATGATTCACTAGAAGCACTGAAACTATATAATTTTTAGAACACATTGAACTTTATATTTGCAGGAACCCCCATATTTTTCTTTTAAACCCTTTGACTTCAATAGGAAAACAGTGACTAAAATTTTAAAGATGTGCAATATTTTTACTATTGGAAATGTTCTGTGACATTAGAAATCAAATATACTCAACTCTAGAAGACCCTTGCTATTCTATGTCCATAACATTTTACATTGAGAATGTATTAGCCAAAAAGCAGTTAATTAGCCATAGGTATAATGTTTAATACTTTCTTGGGAAACAAGTCTTTGCAAGGTGATTATACTTCAATCTGCTATTAATTGAGACTCTTTCATTGCTTAAGTAAATCAGCTACCTTGGATTTGGGCCAAAAATGATCCAGCTCATACTGTATTTCTTCTGAAAACTTCATAATGTGCATATATTAGAAAAGGAATTGTCTTCATGGGGAACAATGATTAGAAAATAGCATTAAATGTATATTTCTGGCATGAAAGAAACCTTTGTTAGTTTAAGTAGGACTTGGCAATAACTTGATTGTAAATATAGTTAGAAAAGAGCCCAACTTTTGTTCAAAAGCAAATTTTGCTTATTCGTAGAATTAAACACATAATTATCCATGACTGGATACCTTGATTCAAAATAACAAATGACTAAAATTGTACTGTGCAAATAGAACCTAGTAAGGTAAGTGAGAAAGCATAGATTGCTACTATTATTTTAAATTATTAGGAGAGGAAGATCCTTAAGATAAAGGATCCCCATGATTAAAAGTTTCATTAGCACTCATGGCAAGTACTATAAAATGTCTATCAAAAGGGTGCCAATAAACTTGTTAAGACGCAGCAGGAAGTTACTGGCTGGTTAGTTTTTCTGACCAGAGTCTATTCTGTGAAAACATCACCTCTCAATTTTAGTTACCAAAGCCATATTCTATAGTTCACATACCTCATATATGGAAAAGAGAATATATGCTTTGGGGAATATATCTATTCCATTTTTAAGTCAGGAAGTATATAATAAGAGATGTTCACATCCTAACATTATAAAACAAAAGAAAATCTCCAGGAATTATTCCATAATTCCTGGAAAAACTTTGCTGAAAAAGGTTCTATTACAAGGCAATACCATGTCATCTATGCTGTTATTTTGTGTTTACTAGAAAAAGCAAAACTATTTCTGTAGTTAGTATAGCATTTTTGTTTCTATATCTTTTATTCTTATATCTATTTATTACCATTGAACTATTTTGACAAACATCCCAGAGAACAGAGAAGATATATATATGATACAGCCAAAATGCTGAAAGTAGTTTCAGAAACTATATAAGCTATTTTCCTGACAATGCACATAAGATTTAAAATAACATGATTGGCAAAATTATAAAATTACTCTGGAAATAATCATGTGAAAAATAAAATGGAAAATAACTAATGGAACCTTTTACATTATTTATAGGTATGACCTGAATCAATTTTTATTTTATAAATTGGATATTAAGATAAACATCTGGAATGTATCTACGAACAGAACCTGAGCAATAAGGGTTTGAACTAGCTCATTTCTTGATTCATAAAACAGGCTGAGAGATGTAAATGTACTTCCCCCGGACCACAGAGCCAAAAGGTGGCAAAGCTAGAAACAGAATCCTGAGCTTCTTGCTCAACTGTCGTGCTCCTCCTTCTCATATTCCTTCCTTAGGGTTTTTTCCCAAATCATTCTATCAATGCTATTAAGCTTTTCTTTTCCAAGAGCTATGACTTCCACCACTTGCATTGCTGACGATTACTTACTTGGTGATTTAATAAGGTTTTTTAAAAATATACTTAGCAGCCAGGCACGGTGGCTCAAGCCTGTAATCCCAGCACTCAGGGAGGCTGAGACAGGAGAATCGCGAGTTCAAAGCCAGCCTCAGCAACGGCGAGGCGCTAAGCAACTCAGTGAGACCCTGTCTCTACATAAAACACAAAATAGGGCTGGGGATGTGGCTCAGTGGTCGAGTGCCCCTGAGTTCAATCTCCTGTACCAAAAAAAAAAAAAAAATACACTTAGCATGTTATTGGACTGGCCTAAATTACACTGTGGTTTCTGAAAGTGTGCTGGAGGGGTCTCGGGTGGGTGCTACACATTGTTTGCAACAGACACAAATTTAGCTGTAGTACAATATGGGTTGGGAACAAAGACTATTGACTCACCTTTTGTTTCATCGACTCATTTTTAAAAATCACATTTTAAAAGCCTTCAAGTTAGCAATCTTATCCTCTTCATTACAGTTCCTAGCCACCCAAACATGTAAGAATAGCTGTCAGAGGTTTCTCTGAGCCTCAAGTGCTAAGGGCTGTGAGGAGAGCCCGCTGTTTGCACAAGTATTTACAGTATGTTACCAGAGACTTTTGAGGTTCCACAAAGCTTTACGTTTACTTGCAAAATCCACTTGAGCCAAGCTCCTAAAGACTTAGCCTCTTCCCAGAGGTTGATTATTCATTTTAGCTTACATTTGGGGAGGAAAAATGAAAAGCAAGCCAAGAACAAGAAAATACATGGAGTCTCTGTTAATGTTTTTCCCCCTTTGAACTGATAATTCTCAGTCCTCACACTACACCAGAATCAACAGGTAAACAAATAAGGAGAGATGCCAGGACCCAAACTCTTATTCTTTTTCCATTTATGGGGATGTAAGTGGCCTGTCCCAAATGCCTTCACTGCCATCATTACTTGGTTTACTATGCTTTGCTAAAGGCAAAAGAAACTATATGTGCATTGTCACAACAATTTTTACAAATGTACCAATTTGTTCTCCTAATATGGACAACATTCATCTGGTCTTCCTACAAATATGGATTCCTCCAAACCTGATTGCAATCCTATGTGTGCATTTGCACATGCATATACATCTTTTAAATTTGTATTGCAAACAGAAATATTCAATTGTTTGGGTGGTTTATAATTGAATAGGCATTCCCTACCCCTAATCTGTTCCACTCCCAGACATTTGATCTAAACTGATTCTCAGAATGTCTGACTGCACATAAAAATCACCTGGGAATCTTTAAAAAAATTTTATGCCCCAGTATTCATCTTAGAAGAATTAAAGGAGAATTTCTGGAAGCAAAACCTAAGTATCAGTATTTTTTCTTTCAATTTCCAAAATGTAGCCAAGGTTGCGAACCACTGGTCTAAACTAATCATCGTAATCTCTCTCTCTCTCTCTCTCTCTTTTTTTTTTTTGTGGTACCAGGGATTGAACTCAGGGGCACTCAACCACTGAGCCACGTCCCCAGCCCTATTTTGTGTTTTATGTAGAGACAGGGTCACACTGAGTTGCTTAGCACCTCACCGTTGCTGAGGCTGGCTTTGAACTCACAATCCTCCCGTCTCAGCCTCCCAAAGTGCTGGGATTACAGGCGTCTACCACCGCACCGGGCTGTAATCTCTCTTTTATTAAATTAGAATAAGCATGTGGCCAGTCCTTATCAAGATAGGAGAAGAAGTCTCTTGGAAGTCAGCTGGAAAAGGGTTCTTTACCTATTTAAAGAGGAAAGGGCAGCATATTAGGATCTCACTCCTTCATCTGAATATTACTGATCTGAATCTGCTACCATCATTTTATGACCATGAAACCAGTTTAAGAGCAAAAGTGATTTTGAAGATATCAAAGAAATTGAAAGATGGGATCCAAAATCAGCATACAAAAATCAACAGCTTTCCTATACACCAATAATGAATTTGTTAAAAAAGAAATAAAGACAACAATTCCATTCACAATAGGATAAAGTAATTAATAATTAATTAAAATACTTAGGACTAAATGTAACCAGGAGGCAAAAGACCTCTACATTGAAAATTATAGACTACTAAATAAATAAATCAAAGAAAATTTTAGAAGATGAAAAGACCTCCCATATTCATGGCTAAGAAGAATTAATATTGTTAAAATGGCTGTAATAGTTCATTTGAATTGTCAACTTGATTGGATTAAGAGATGCTAAAAATTAAGACCTCTGGGTGTGTCAGTGAAGGTGTGTCTAAAATGACTGGCATGTGGGACAGGGAACTGAAGCGGAAGACCCTCTCCCAGTGTGCGCAGCCCCATCCAATAGGTTGGAGGCTTGGATGGAATAAAAGTTGGAAGAACAAGGAAGCAGCAGCAGATGCAAGCTCCATTCTTCTTGAACGGGTTCTTGATTGTGGCTCTGATCACCTGAGGATATCAGACTTTTGATCCTTCACTCTTCCAAAGTGGACTCTGACAGTGTGTCTCCAAGGAGTTTCCAGAAGCCTTCAGTCTTAGACTGTGGTAGCATCACTGATTCCTCTTGTTCTGAGGCCTCAGCATCTTGGACTGTGCAGCTACTGGTTCATCCAGCTCCGCAGCCTGCAGACGACCATTGTGGAATTTACAGCTTCTGGTTGTATAAGCCAATCTAATAAATCTCCTTTTTATAATCATACCTCCTGTTGGTTCCATTCCTTTAGAGAACCTAATAGAATTGCCATATTGCCAAAAGTGATGTGCAGATTCAATGCAATTCCAATCAAAATACAAAGGACTTTTTTCACAGAACTAGAAAAAAAAAAAAACAGTCCTAAAATTCATTTCAAAGAATAAAAGACCCAGAATAGCCAAAGCAATTCTAAGCCAAAGAAACAATGCTGGAAGCTTCACAACACCCAACTCTAAATTATACATCAGAGTAAGAGCAACTGCATGGTACTAGTATAAAAATAGACACACAGACCAATGGAACAGAATAGAAAACACAGAGACAACTCACACAAATACAGCCACCTAATCTTTGACAAAGTCATCAAAAACCTATGTGGAGAAAAGATAGCCTTTTTAACAAACAGTGCTGGGAAAACTGGGTAGATGTGTGTAGGAGAATGAAACTAGATCTCTATTTCTCTAGGAATTAGGCCAGAAACCTTGCAGCTGTTAAAGAAAATGTAGGATCAACACTCCAACATATAGGCACAGGCAATAACTTCCACAATAGGACTCCTAAAACTCAGGAAATAATACCAAGAATTGATAAATGAGATGACTCAAAAAGCTGCACAGCAAAGAAAACTACTAAAAATGTGGAGAGAGAACCTACAGAATGGGAGAAAATCTTTGCCTAGCTACTCTTCTGACAGGATTAATATCCAGAATATATAAAGAGCTAAAAAATAAAATTAAAAAATTCAATCAATAAATTGGCAAATGAACTAAATAGCCACTTTCCAAATAAGTAAATACAAATGGGCAACATATACATGAAAAACTGTTCAACATCTTTAGCAGTTAGAGAAATGCAAATCAAAACTACAGTGAGGTATCATCTCACTCCAATTAGAATGGCAGCCACCGAGAGTAAAAATAACACTAAATGCTGGAGAGGATGTGGAGAAAAATGAACACTGTTACAGTGTGTACAGTTTGTACACTATTAGTACAAACACTATGGAAATCAGTCTGGAAGTTCTTCAAAAGATCAGGAATGGAATCACCACACGATCCAGCCATACAACTCCTTGTTATTTATTTTAAAGAATTAAAGTCAGCATGCTATTATAATACAGACATACTCATGTTTATAGCAGCACAATTCACAAGAGTCAAATTATGGTACCAATCTATGTGTCTGTCAGTAGATGAATGGATAAAGAAAATGTGATATTTACACGCCAGTGAATTTTATTCAGCCATAAGGAATGAAATTTTGCCATTTGCTGGTCAATGGGTGGAACTGGAGAACATTATGCTAAGTGAAATAAGCCAAACTTAAAAACTCAAGGGTTGAATGAATGTTTTCTTTCATAAGTGTGAGTTAGATAGAAAAAAGGAAGAGGTGGGAGGGATCTCATGAAAATAGAATGGAGACCATTTGAGGAGAAGAAGGGGACAGGGGAGGGAAGAAGGGAGGGAAAAGAAAGGTATTGAAGAATGAAATTGAATTATACTGTTATATTATGTGTATACAAATATGTAACAACATTCCCATTATTGTGTATAATTATAAATGCACCAATAAAAAGGAAAAAGAAAAATCAAAAAGAAAAAAGGAAATGTAAAGAACTTGAGTAGTTGATGACAACTTTGAGCCACTGTAATATTTACCCTGGAGCCTGACCCACCTCTGAGTCTCCTGGAGAATGGAAATAATAAACTATCTTATTTAAACTTGTCTGAGCCAGATTTTTCAGTTTCTAAAAACACACAGAACATACTCACTATTGACAAAATTATCTCTGACCAAACTCTACTGAGGATCCCCTGAATTTTTCAACTAGGTCTTGACTTTTGGACTACGATGTTTGTTTCTTCACTGTCCAATTTAAACAAGCTGGCTCAGCTAGAATCCACCTCCCTCCGTACAGATTATCCTCCATATGTAATCGGGTTCCTCCTCCTCAGCCATCCCCCAGGGGATGTCTGATCACACTGGCCTGCCTTGAGCAAGAATCCTGCTAAGTCAATGTAGCCAAAATTCCCTTTTACCCTTGGTGTTTCCTCTTAGTAGGTTTTCATCCACTTAGTCCCAACCCTGTTCCTTGGCTATAAATTTCCACTTGCCTATGCTATATTTGGATATGAGCCCAATCTCTCTCCACAATTGCAAAATCCCATTGCAATGGTCCCTGAACTTAGGGCAACAGGATCCCCATACCTTGAATTAATGAAGTCTTATCATCTTTAACAAATGTCATAGAATAATTCTTTCTTAACATCATACATAAGCCATATGTTTCGAATCTTGTCCAGAAGGTGATAAGTCTTTATGCATATTTCCAAACATGTTGGGAATCCAGTCTTCCTTGAGATCCAGCATCATTCCTTAGTTTCAGGTGAGTAGAACAAAATTAATTGACCTTTATAAAAACATTATCTGAAACCTTGACTTCATTAGTATTAACTGATTCTTCTATTCTTTTGAAATCACAACAGCTACTTATGAGATTGGGGCTGCCCTTATTTTCTTGAGAGAATATTCACTTATATAGAAGCAAATTAAAAATTAAATTGACCTGCCCAAGTGAACTAGCCCTAAGTTTAATGCTTGCTCACTACTTCTTAGCAAAAACACAAGACAAACACCATTGCATATAGTGATTCACATGGAAAACATATTCTTCAATTTTTTAATTTCCCCCACCTCATATAAGGTTGTTTCAGTAAAATCTCAAAGATAATAGAGGAATAAAAATGAAAATAAAAACAACAGCAGCATTTATTCATGTGAAGTAACCCTAAGTGTTAAAGTGAGGTAACCTAATCTTTTCTCCAGTGAGAAATGCTAATCTATGTACGGCCTTGGATCTTTCTAGTCATAAACCTGGTTATAGGAAAAGCTTCATAAAAAATAAATACTTTAGTTCTTCCTGATAATCCCTCTCAGCACTGTATTCTACTTATCAGACTCAACTTATTCTGAATTGTTGGCTCCTATTGGTTCTCTAAAAGAAAGGCGCAAGAAATTCAAATTCAAACTGAATAGCCCTTATCACATCAGGGGTTTGGGACAGTTGATTTACTCTATAATCTCTTTAAATACTCACAAGGAGAGAGGCTCTGAGACAGAACTTATTGCCTCCTCCTGTCATCTTTGGGCCCACAAAAAACCAAAGCAAAACCCTTCTATGAAATTTGAAACTCTAGTCACTGATTTCCTGGCTGATGTCATTTCCAAGCACAGTGTAGTCCCATGACAGTCACAGCAGGAATCTGTCTCTCTATGGGGTTTCCATCTGCTTCCCATCAGAAAGAACCTCTTTGGGGAGCTTCAGTAAATGCAGAGCACCCATTCCTCCCCATGTGTCCCAGGGACTTATATTAGTCTTTTTAGGATCACCTGCTGTTAGGATTGGATATGTTTAATTTTCTGCAGAATAAGGTGTATCAAATTACATCCTGTAATTTAGTTTTCATTCTTGTTTGGTTTATCATTAGTTTTTTTTTTGTAAAAATTTTCCATTCTGAAAATTGATTTCAGATTTCCATTCTGAGATTGCTACATGAATATTACCAAGATTAAAATTCAGTCATTAAAATTCTTTCCTTTGGGAGAAGAGTTTTCTGTGTAACTTTTTGTATTACGCTCATTATTATAAAACAGCTTGCACTAGAAGCAAATCCTTCTGAGCTCTTGAGGTCCAAAGTTGCTTAAAAATATAAAAATTTGGTGTCAAAAGACTATTTATTCGCTTCTCATTAATGATCAACAGAGACGATACAATAAAGCAAAGAAAACAGATAAAAAGAGGTTTCAAAACTGATTTTTTTCAGATCAGTTTCGATACAGATAATTGAGCTTTCATTGTGGTAGCAAGTTGTAACTAGCCAGGAACTGAGGGTTTTCATCCAGCAATAAACATACCTTTATTACTAAAGAAGTGAAGCTTAAGTTAGTTCCACAAGAATGTTGAATAAGGGAAAAGATTTCATGAAGATCAGCCTTTCTCTCATCTCCATTCTCCCCTACAGGTGGGGCAGCTTTCACAGTACCCGAACAAAAACAGACTCTCCATTACATTCCTTAAGGAACAAAGGATTAAACATGTTTTTATGAATTGGACTTCCTGTGCCCAGGTGCCATTTCCTCAGAGTAAGGCTGACTGCAAGGATGAAATAGAAATGATAATACTTTCAATATTCTTTGATCCCCAAGTCCTAGAAAAAGGCAAGAACACAAAGGTCTTTTTGTTTATCCTGTCAAATGCCAGCTGATTTCAATGTGGTTTCCCAGAGTTAAGTATGAAAGAAGGCATGGTTCTCAGGGCAACGGAGAGGGGGGTTTTCCTCAGCATGTGGGAGGGGGTGGGAAAGAATGTAGAAAGAAGACAACTATAAAAGAATGGAAAGGGGATGAGGGGAGACCTCAGGAAAGTAGATAAAATAAAAAAGACAAGATAGAAACAGCTGGCCTTCATAGGAACAGTTAATTAGGACTACTTGACATACATGATTCAAACATGAGGTGTGTTATGTCAGTGTCTTCTAAAGCAGGTTTCACATATGAGATCATTAACAAGGACAAACTTCATTGGCAGTCCAGTGAACTCTTCAACAGCCACGCATTTACTGTATTGTGTCTATGTGCACATTCACCAACACACACCTCCATGGAATTTTAGGTTTGATGTGATATATATATATATATATATAAAATGTTATTTATATGTTACAACAAACTTCATGGATTGTATTGCTTAGAATGAGGCTAAATTTTTTAAATGGCTGTATTGAAAAGGAAAACAATAAATAATATTACACATAGTATCTGGCAGTGATACATACTGGATGAGACCAGAGTTTAAGAAATTTTGGTTTAGGCAAACAGCACAGAACGCCATGTGAGTGTGTGACCCTACCCTTTGCTGATCCAAAGTGTGAGTTTTACCCAGTATTGACTCAGTATGTGTCAAGGGCCCTTTATTTTTCAGAAAAAAATAACTTCACATTTTTCTGCCAAAGGTGAAAATTTCCTCAAGTCAGTGTTGCCTAACACACTTATGGGAAAACTACTTTAAACTTTCTAGATCTCTGTTTCTTTGTTTAAAGAGTGAAGACTTTGGGGGTTTTGTTTGTTTCTTTGTTTCTGATTTCCTTACAATTCTCATTTGATAAAATTTTCCCCCATTTCCCACAAACCTAAGTTCTGACTGGTAGATGATAAATCCTACCAGTAGAGGGGACCTCACCACTGGAAAAGTCTCCCAGAGGACTTGAAAGGAGCCCTCCTAGAAACAGGGGGGGGGGTAATGGAATGCCCCTCCAGGTGTTGGGTGGACACCCCGCCCCGCGCTGTGAGTTGGTAATTTTAAAGAGACGCTTATGGCCTATGGGTCAGCCTGGCTGCGGATGTGTTGTCTTAATTCAGTCTGAAATTCAGTCTTAAGCTTTGGTAAGGATCTGATCAGCTGCTGCACAAAACATTTTGCTAAAACAGTGATCTGATTGTTACCACATTTTCCATTCTGTGTATGGTAGTTCCAGACTGACAGGCAGGGATCCAATTGTGTTCATTTTGAGTTAGATTCAAGGTTGTAGAGTTGGGAGGATCTTTAAGGCATCGATTCCAACTCCCTCTTCCAGAAATGAAAGACAGACATTGAAAAAACTTGTGTCCACACGAGTTACTAATGTGTAAATGGGATTATATAGTTTAGATGAAAAAGTCATTCACAAACTGTTTGGTCCTGGCTGCCCCTAGGGGCTGGGTCACTTTGGGCAGCTCATGTCACATCTGAGCCTACATTTCCTTTTAATTCAATACAGGCACAGAACCAGTAACCGCTAAGGATCACTCAAGTTCTATTCTATTGGGCTCACTATCTGTGATTATCACTGTACATTCTATTTGCAGGCACTTTTAAGGCTGCTTGTATGTATTATTGCTCCTTCATCTTCTTTAAGTTTATAAATATGTTTTTCCTTCTTTATGAGTGTAGAATGGATTAAAATTCAACTACACCAGAACAAAAAATTCTAACTCCATTATGAATATAACAACCAAAAAGATATTCCAGGAGAATAAGAGAATGTGGAAAAGTGAAAACGGTTGGAGCATAAAAGGTATAGAATTATGAATAATTGGTCCTTTTAAAAAACACTTATAATCATTGCATGGAGAACATAACCCAAATGAAAAAGTCTGTCTGAAAGGCAAAGTGGAGATTAAGCATCCAATTCCAGGCAGACAGAGCTTTCAAGAGGTGGAAGCAGAGCCCTCAGCAGACCAAGCACTCACTGCAGGTCCCACTCTTGGTGTGGCGAGCTTGCAATAAAGCTCCCCGTATTTCAGGATATTGAATTTGGGTTCAGGGAAAGCCAGACATCATGTAATCACAGTTTGGAATTACAGTGTATATCTAATAAAAGTCCACAAAACTTGCCAAAGAAACTCCCCCCGCCCCAGAACCACTTAAAGAGCTATGTGTTTGCTAAAGAGGAATGAGATGGGAAAGAAATCCTGCATAAAGGAAACGTTCTCACAGAACCAGGCATAGATACTGGCAGATAGCTAAAAATAGGGCTCCAATTCAAGGAAAGTACTCTAAAGGAAAGAAGGGAATGAGGATAGGGAACCAGAGTCTGCATGGCAGGGTGAAAAGAGCCTTGTTCACACTGGACTCAAGCGAGGTTCACCCCATCCCTTCCTTTTGCAGACATGATTGCTCTGCAGGTAGGACAAAGGGCTTTCTCTGATTGCTGTGGAGCATTAATGCAGAAGAGTTTTGTGATAGTGGACCCACACATTTGACTTCATTCTATTGGAGATAGTGAGGACCTCATGGCAAGGGACTGGTGCAGTCACACAGGACTCTGCACACAGGGGGACTGCAGGCTTGGTTTAATCCTCTCCTAGCACCATTTTGAAATCCCTAGTAATTTATGAACAAGGGAGTCTGCATTTACATTTTGCACTAGGCTTTAAAATTTATGGACATTTCCATGAGACTGCTCCTATTCTTGCATAAATCCCCACATTGCTGCTGTGTGGTTCACCCTTCAATATGCTCAGCCGTGGCTGACTGAGAGTCAAGTCTGTTTTCCCACACGTTCCATGCTACAGCCTGGGGGCCTCTTCTTTGGGGACAGGTCCTTTTGCTCTGGATCAGAGTCTGTATCTTGAACAGATTGTTCAGCACATGTGCAAATGTCTCTTCCCCAAATGTCCATAGTCTCCTGCTCTTTTTGCTATGAGTGCTCTAAGAATGCACTACCATTTAGAATTAATATTCAAAGCAATTGAGCCCTTCTGAGAGGTGCCTGGGGCAAAGATTAACGCAAACTCATGCTGTTCTGAGCAGACCACGTTTACCCTCGTAAAGCCTTGTGTGTGGCCAACAACAGAGAGACCTCCAATGTTTACTTCATCTTGTTCAAACCTCTGTGGACCCTTCATACTTGGTCTTCTGCAGGTCAGGGTCTGCTTTAAGGTTTCCTGTGAATAAATAAAATGCAATTTATCTACAACTCTGAATTTTTTCTATAGCCAAAAGTCTATGGGCTACAGCAAGAATTGACAACTTCCCTACCCCATCCACATACACAAGAGCCCAGAGAAGGATCAGAGGGTCAGAGGAGACCCTTGGGTAATACAGCTCATTTATTATTCCAGAAATTATCCTCTTTTCTCAAGCTCTCTTCCAGAGAACAGAAAAGAAACCAAACATTATTCTACATGAAAACAGGGCTCATTGCCTAAAGGCGAACAGGAGGAGAAATAGAAATGAGAGAGGGAAGAGAGAAGGCACCTTACAGATTTAGGAAATACTTCTCAGTATCAATTTAAACTGCATCATCTCTGAACATTAATGTGGTCATTGGATGAGGCGGGCAGATGCGGCTTAAGAGGTGAGGAAATGAACATTCCTGTAGCCCACCCCAGGAGGAATACTGAAAAGTAAACCTGACCAGTAGACTTGCCCTGTTCCTTGCCACAAGGAACCCCCTCTTCCCTCATGCAGGTGGAACAGGAAGAAGCATCACTAACCACTGCAGCAAAGTCCCAGATGGCTTCTGCAGACCAAATGACTGGGGATGGTTGGGAATGGAATTCTCCTGAAGGAAGTAGGTTTGAACCTGAGGGTTGAAGAACTAGTTGTAACCTAGGGAATCTACAAGGGGTCTTCTTCCTGTGAGCAGTGCACCCATTTTAAGGTCCAGGACAAAGTCCAAATTAGCTAGAGTCCTAACTTTTCCTCTGCTATGTAGTTCTTTCCAAAACTATAGGACTTTGGTTGAACTCAAGTGGCAGAGCGTCTATCTGTGGTCCAGGGGAGAGACATGAGCTTATCAAGTGGGCCAGGACTCAGAGGACTCACAACAGAAAGCAAAATGAAACTCTCTCCTTCCTCAGTGAGTTAGGGAGAGTGGAGCTGAAAGAAAAGAGCTGAAAATGGACACTTGGGAAACCAAAGGAGACTGGGTCACTGTTATGACCCAGTAGGGACACTGCACTGCTCCTATTCCCCTTCAGAGGAATTCTAGGGGAGGAGCATTCTGCATCGAATTGCCATCCAGTTTCTGGAGCACCAGTGACCCAGATGGCCACGAATCCACATGACTAAACTCCAGGCAGGCTTCTTCCCAGCTCTTCTTGAAGCATTATTTTCTTAAACAAAACTTTCAATTGTAAATTTGTTCTCTTCTCCTTTGAGATATACGTAAATTGTGTGTGTGTGTGTGTTCCTAGGGATTGATCGATCCCAGGGCCTCAAATGTGTTAGATAAGTGCTGTACCACAGAGCCACACCGACAGCCTGAGCTGTGTACACCTTTTAAAAAGTCTCTTGCCAGTTTTACAAATGAACAATGCCTTTCTCAAGGACCTGGGTGCCTTGGCTTGAAACGGAATCATCTCAGGAGATAGCACCCCTCCCTCCCTCAGCTGAGCCCCATAACATCCAGTGGGATAACAGGAGCATAACTTTAGTGGCACCTTCCTCCAAGTTGTGAAACAACCATCTGTTGTAAAGGTTTGAGAAGATTACTTTCCCTTGGGTAAAGCCACTTATCGAACAGAAGGCTTGATGTCCATCTCACCCTGACTTTTATAATCCTATACCCTTTGTTTCAGTGGAGTTGAATTCAGACTGAGTTCTGGCCTCTCTCCTGTATTACAAGGACCTTGAATAAAATCTTCACACCTGTTTAACTTTGCCTGGTGCAAGTTTTACTTTGACAGCTACAATGTAAATACATTGGGCCAAAATGTGTTGTGTTCCTGCAAAGGCTGGTTGCTTTGTAGCATGAAAAGACCACAAGAATTCGCATGAGGCAATGTGCCTCTAAGTATATCTTCCTGAGGGAAACCTGGGAAGGTTCAGGAAGGAGTGATGTCACACTCTCAGGAACTGGAGCATTCTCAGGCATCAGGAAGAGGCTGGCTGGGGTTAAGCTGCTGCAGCCTTACTGAGTTAACAAAGCCTGATAGAGCACTCAGCTCTCACCAGGCACTGCTCCAAGGCACTTTACAAATGAGAAAGTTTAATTCTTATAACAACCCCGTGAAACAGAGTTTTATTAATATCCCATTGTTTACAAGTAAAGAACACCTCTGGCACCACAGAAAATCTAAGTGAACTTGTTCCAGCTCACAGAGCTGGTGAGCAGAGAGCATAGGCAGTTTCGTTCTAGTTTCTACATTTTATTTTATTTTTATTTGGTACCAGGGATGGAACCCAGGGGAGCTTAACCACTGAGCCACATCCCCATCCCCTTTTTCAAAAGTTTTTATTTAGAGACAGGGTGTTGCTGGGTTGCTTAGGGCCTTGCTAAGTTGCTGAGGCTGGCTTTAAACTCACGATCTTCTGCCTCAGCTTCCTGAGCCGCTGGGATTACAGGTATGCACTACCATGCCCGACTAGTTTCGGTATTTTAGCCATTAGGTTATGCCACCAGATTCTGCAGGTAGAACCAAAGAACACAAAATTCTGAAATGGTGGCTGGTCCAGTGAGACATGTTTAGGCAACCTGTTACACATCAGCGGAGTCTCCAAGTCTCTCCTGGAAAAGGGTTTCTTGTTTCAGAGATAAAGCAGTCCATGACAAGATGCCACAGAACCTGCCCATGGTGTTCTCTATCTCACAGCACAGGACAAGTCTGCGTCAGGATCCCATCAGCTCTTGAGGTCAGGACGGACTTCTATGTATAAGGCTCTGTGGATCCTTTCTGTAAAGTATCCTGCCTACCCATGAACACAAGCCTGAAATTCTAGGAGAAGAGCCTGTTTCTCTGCAAAACTGCAAAACTGGACAATGATGGCAACATCTGAGAACAATTGAACAATATCCAAGTCCTTTCCTCCCTGCAGTTGTGAGATGTCCTTGGCTGATCTCTGCAATGTGTGCTGACAATGAAATGCCAGCTTTGACTGCCATTTGCAAGCCAGATTCTGCACTCAGGATGCTAAGTGCCTTTCTCCGTCCAACTTGCTTTCTTCTCTTGCTGCTTCAAAAAGTCCAGGAGAAGACCCGTGGCAGAGTGAGCTGATGCTGGCACACAGGAAAAGAAAGCCAAGTGGAATTGTGCTTGAATTTCAACTACACAGAAATGGTTCCTTTCATTGGGTCTCCTAGTTCCCTATTGGAGCCCAGGAGGTTTCTGCATGTACAACTCTGGCCTAGGCCTGAGGAGGCCTGGGCTGGGGCACCCAGCTCATAAGCTCATTCTCTCAACCTTCCTTTCTCCATCTGTGAAAAGCAAATCACAATATCTCTGCTTTGTATTCTCCAGGGCTGTTATGAGGCTCAAATGAGATAATGTACATAAAGTGCTTTGTAAACTGTAAAATGCTTTACAAATGTAAGGGATTATTATAAACCACAATACAGCGATGTTTTATGCTTTTATAAAACTACTGGCTGGAACTGCAGGAAAGGGAATTCCTCTGGTGATTTTATTTTGGAAACAGGAGGGCTTGGGTTTGCCTCTTTGCCAGGAATTGGATTCCTGGCGGCAGCTGTTTATTCCATTTCGCTCAGCAACACACATATGGCCACAGCGCGCCTCCTGCAGAGCTGACAATATGCACTACTGTGTTTGAGCACGTCCACGGAAAGTGTCTTTTCTCCACCTCACGACTTCTAACTTGCCAAGTCTGACACCTAGGAAATAGAAACTTTCAACTTGCACTTCACCTTGGCCGCATTTGTTTTTGTAGATGAGATTTTTCCTCCTTTACAGCCAGACTCTCACCATAAAAAACTTCTTTTGAGTGGACTGAAAAACTTGAATGCCGCTTTTTAAGACCTTTGCTGTGGTTAAAAGGAAAATGATATTAATATCTGTCCCAGGGCTTGCTTGCATTAGTGGAAAAGGATTAAGATACGGATTTGTTCTCCTATCTGCAGACCCACAACTCAGATAGCTGGACCTTTCTTGCAAGCAGTGCTGGGTGGCAGAGAGGGCAGGTTTTCTGCCACCAAGCTATGGATCTGTGCAAATACCTGCACCAGGCCTCATTGCAGATAACCCCTCGCTGCTACCTTACATGTTCTGAGATCATTCTGTGTCTAAGAACTACTACTGCCTTGTAAATGTCATGAGGAATTATGAACATTTGTAGAAAAGTAACTGTTTGACTAATTTCCTGTTCCTTGGAACAAACACACCACCCTATGTATTTAGAATCTGGTGCTGACAGCCAGGCCTTGGCAAGTTTCAGGGTTATAGGATCATAAATGGGATTAGATAAGCCAGACAGTGTGGCTCAGACTCCAGCACTTTTAAAATATTATTAAAACCCTCAGAAAAAAAAAAGGCAAACAATTTTGAAGGGAAAGTAAGATATAACAGATCCCAACAAAGAGAGAAGAGAACCCTGGCTATGGTTCTGGGTCTTGGTAAGCCCTGGGAGCATTTCTAGAGAACATGGTAGAATAAATAAATAGTTTAGAACATGAGACATAAAGAAACAGGTCGAAATTTATAGCTCATAAGGATTTCTCTATTAGATTTGAGCCATGGCAAAAAAAAATTTTTTTTTCTTTTTTTAAAGAATGAACAAAATGTATTGAGAAGACCAGGACTGACAGTAAGAATTTGTAACTCCAGAGAGCAGAATGCCATTCACCACCGGGTGGCCTTTGCATTTTAAATTATCTGTTTCTTTTTAATTGACCAGATTAATTATTTCCACCTTGCCACTTGGCAGGTAGGGTCACTGTTCCTTTTCACTGCATTAATGAACCCATTCACTTTTTCTCCATGTAATTAAGACTGTAAGTTACAGATCACATTCTTAAATTGGCTTAGTGTACAGCCAACTCAGTCTTGATTAAACAAAATATATGACATCAGGTATTTCTCACTGAAAAATAGTGTTGAGTTTCTTCTGAGTTTTCCTCCTCTTGTCCAAAGAGAGTGGTGACTGTTCTTTTTATTTTTTTAGAGAAGAAATACAGACCTGTAAAGGTTATAGCATCCAGGATGGTGTTTCATTCTTAATATACTCAAGGTCTGGAAATCTAAAGCACAGTTGATGGATTCCTGTTTGAGTATTTCTTTCCCCACCAAAATTCTGACCAAGTCCTTTCATGAGCTATTTGAAAATAAATAACTTTGGAAATGTTACATTAGTTAAGTGAAATATATTGCCCTCTTCTGTTCACTTTATTTCTAGGTCATTTAGGAAACCCTAGAAACATTAAGAGGTATTCAGTACCTTGAATACAGTAGCTAAACACAGTAGAGAAGGCTTCCTTTGTGGTGTCTACAGACCTCAGGAGAGCCAGCCTTAATATGAGCCAACCCAAATTGTCACTCAAAGCATTTGGTTTCATTCAGAGTTTCTGCATCTCAACTTGATTCCCAGAGGAACTAAATTTATAAAGGTTATAAATTTGTAATTTAATGTTTTATTCTTCTAAAACCTGAATGGGATTTGCTCTGTTAGAATGAGTATGATGGAACACCTGATCAGGCAGGAAACTGACACACATATATCGTCAGAATTGTCATCTTTGTTGCAGGCAAAAGGCTAGCAACACAAATTCAAAATATAAGTAATCCTAGCACGTTGTTTTGACATATTGAAACCACTTGTGAGAAATTCTGTTTGCATTGTCTGAATACAGTGGGGTTGAGATCAAAGACACAGCAACTGATGTTTTTCCAATTCTTGCTCTACTTCTTAGTGGAAATGGAAACTTTCAGTCACAGGTAATAACTAAGCTCTAGTAATCAACCCTGTGACAAAACTCCTCAAGTATGCGACATAACTTCGTTCCTAATTTTTGTAATGGATTTAGATTTTGCAATCTTCTGCCCCACAGTTGTAAAACTTAACAGTGTCCTTCTTTTGTCTACTGAGACTTCCGGTGATTAACTGCTGTATTTCCTTCCAAGCCAAAATGCAATTGCAATAACGATATCCATGTGCTTCGATAAAGGCATGTTGGCCTGTGGTTATGTTTTAAATAGGTGCCTTAACACACAGACTCCCACAGAGTCACAGAGTCAGCTGAAATGGCATTTCATCTTGGTCTCATGTATGGCAGAGGGTGTCGTGACAAAAAACATTCAAAGCTAATTATAGTGGCTTAGTCTAGCTCTCTGTCCTTTGCACTAAAAGGGATGGCTTAAATGCTTTCACCCACTGTTAGGATGATGTGAAACAGTGAGCAGTCTTTATAGGAATAGCGCATTTCAAATTCATGTCACAGGCATGTGTGGGAATAGCAGTAATAAGAAGAAAAACATATCAATTCCAGGGAATTAGAGATCTTATATGCGCTGTTGGAATCCTTTTCATGGCATGTAACCAAATTGTTTTGTGTTGGGTAACGCTGAAGGCAGAGTCTCTGGAAAGCACAATAATTAAAGGGCAACATGCTCAGAAAAATGAAGATTTCAACTTGCAGGAAGCTAACGAAACTAAGGAACCACCTCAATGCATTCTCAGTCCCTACCAGGACAATTTCACTGCAGGGACAGAGCCATTCCAAATGACAGCAAGTCCATCTCTCTGCTTACTCCTCCAGGAATAGGCTGCCCAGGAAGCAAAAACATCTGCCTTCGGGAAATCTTTGAGCTTCATAAAAGTTCCCTGTTCCCCTTTCAATCAGTGTTTCCGTCTGTGCTGGCTAGAAGGGCTGCCAGATGCAGCCCATGGGGAGGCCTACATATGGACATGGCCAGCTCAGCTACCCTCACCTTCACCAACACCTCCCTTCTCTTTGCCTCCCTCCCTCCCCTTCCCAGCTAGCTTATCTCCTTCCAGGCTGAAGTCCAGACTATAGGAATCCTGAGGACTAGAAAGGCAGAAGCAATGGGAATCATGACTGGATTAGCTCTTGAGAGAATATACCTTTTATAAGTAACAGACGTGAGGAATCTATTGAGTGATTGCAATACCAGCTTTCAAGTTTTCAATGTTTGGTGTAACACACTATTTCATGTTTTAAAAAAACACACGGGCTGGGGTTGTGGATCAGCAGTTAAGCATTTGTCTCACACTGGGTTTGATCCTCAGCACCACATAAAATAAATAAAGATATTGTGTTCATCTACAACTAAAAAAAAATTTTTTTTAAAACACATAAATGACAAAGATTCCTCTTCATGGCAATAATGGTCTGATAATGTTATTTTAGACATCAAGACTTCATTCCCTTCCTTCCTCTTTGGCCTCCTGAGTGGAGAAAGCTCTCAGGGCAACCATATCTATAACTTCCTGGCCAGTACCCCCAGCTGCAGCAGTATGATTCTTCCCCACTGACTAGGAGAGATGGGTCCACGTGGGGTTTTGGACATGAGTTAATTTGGTTCTTTCTCCAATTCCAACCCCACCTGTACCCTACCTATCCTCCACCCCATCACTGACACCCAAACCACAAGTTCTCCCAGCACCTGTCATTGAACTTTTATAACTCTTCAGACCCTCGACCCCTACCCCAAAACCCAATGGCTTAACAGGACTTGTTGGAAAGAGCTGGATCTCTCTCCTGGGGAAGAGGAAAGGGAGACTCCAGGTGGACCCATCTCTCCTAGTCAGCAGGGGAGCAATCATACTGCTGCAATGAAAGGCACTAGCCAGAGAGGATTGTAGATACAGTTGCCCTGAGAGCTCCACTCAAGGGGCCAAACTAAAGCAGTGCTGAAGTCTTGGTGGGCCAGTGATTTCAAAGGCAGCAGCTCCAAAGCATGCAGTTGTAGGGTGGGAACTGAAGGAAAGCAAACAGCAGAGCCAGGGGCAGGGCATAGGTTGTGTCAGAATGATAATGCATGCTTGCCATTTATATCTATGCATTTTTGTTTTTACTTGATATTTAAATTAATAAAGTTATCATGTGTAAAACCCATTCAATATTTGCTTTCACTGAATTTTTAAGTTTTTTACATGAATTCTGAACGTGTCTTACTAAAATAACATGAAGGAAGCTAATTATGCAAAATAAATACCCCAATACTGGTGGTGTCATTTTGTTTTGAATCGAACGTGATCATTTTAAGGATACCTACTCCTGCCCACACTCAAGCTCAGGCTTTCTACATCAGAGTTAGTGTGTCACTGCCTCCAGATCAGAGAGGTTTGATCTCCAGCAAAAACTCCAAAGTCAGCAGTAAGCCTGCCAGCTCCCACACTGCCAGTCAGCCCATCTATGACTCTCCTGCAGGCTTTCCAGATACCCTAAGAGTCACAGTGTGCCAGGAGGTACATGATGATAGCCTTGCATATGTTGATTCTATTCTTCAGGACACCTCATGAGGTAGGAATGGGTGAGGAACCTGCAACTGAAATAAGTGACAATTTTGAGGGTTTTTCTTCTGTGAATGTGACCTTTATAGAAGAAATTTCACAGAGCATTCTGCTCACTTGCCCTTCCTTCTCCTGCCCTGGGAGGACACAGCATTCCTTCCTGCCAAAGATGCAGAAATGAGGTGCCATCTCAGAAGAAGGAAGCAGTCCTCACAGACTTGAACCTGCTGGTGCCTTGATCCTGGACTTACCAGGCTCCATGAATATGAGAAATCAAACTATTCTTTATAAACTCCCCAGATATTTTGTTACATGAACCCAATGGATTAAGACACTGGGGAAATACAATTCTACCCTAGGGAGGAGCAGTAAATATTTTGAACAATAATACAATATTATAGGCTCAAGGTTCAAACAAACACATGAAGTGAAAAGTCTGGAAGCTAATGAAAATTAAAAAGGGAAGTTATAGAGAATGAAAGGACAAACCTAAGCAACTAAAGAGAAAGTGGTGTTTGAATATAACGAACACCAAAGATTCAGCAAAGATTCAGTTATAATGATTCACATGCAATGTTTTACAAATGACTTGGACAGAACCTGGCAGAACTGACCTGTAGAACTTAGAGCTATGGTGATCTGAAAAGGCAGAATTCAAGGAAAATATTTCTAACTGACTTAGAGACTATGAGAAAAGTTAAAATCATTTATTAGTATTGGGTGGCTGGGGCAGGAAGTGGGGAGTTTGACATTTCTTTAACATTCATCAATGGTCCTTTGATAACAAAAGACATCTATAACCACGTGGCAGTAGAGATCAGCTGTTTGGTGGTGGACCCAGTGTGGCCCAGAAAGGAAAGTGCAACCCAGAAAGAAGAAATATCACAGTTTTGATGGGGCCAATCACAAGTGGCAGGAAATTCTGAGAGCTAAAACATGTTTGACTCTGACCTTCCGTTGTCAGATAATTTGCATTGAACGTCACTTCTACTCAGTCTGTGGCATGGCACTGGAATCTCCTTTCAGTATTAGATAGGAAGGGCTGAAAGGTCCCTGACCATTTGCTTGTTCTTCATAAGTAGGCTGTATCTCTTCTGCTCACCACCACCCCTGCCCCTCAGCCTGATGTTAAGGGAGAACAACTCTGGCTCTTCATCAGGCATATGTTTATTCAGCTGACTGAACTGTAGTCAGTATAGTCAATTGGGAGCCAGATTGAATTGTTTGCTCCTTCCTCTAAGCTTTTGGCTTTGCCTGAACAAATATCTGAGGTCTGGTAAACCCTAGGAGGCCTAATGCAGGTTGCCACACAGACCCACTGATCCTGAAATGCCACCTAAGTAAGTGGCAGAGGAACACAGCAGTTCTCTCTTAAGATCCTCTGGACCCTCACCCCCAAGAAACACTTATCTGAGCTATGTGTTCACTGACAAGGGATGGGATCCTGGTTGCCAGCTGTTCATATGACAGCTCCTGTAACTGGAGACAGTGCAAACAGGCCCATGCTTGGTCATTGTCTGCCCTCTCCCCATATGAGAATGAGCATGATTAATTACAGATATCTCTGTTGGTAACCCACCATCTTGCAGTGCCTGACCATTCGTTTGCATGCATTAACCCCACCTCATGTATCCCGGGTCCTTTATGAGAATAACCGGTTTGAGGAGGAGGTCAAACACTGCCCTAAGCAAAGATAAAGCTTGCTGAGATTTATGGGTATGAAATAACTGGATTATATACCAGACCAGAGAATGGCTCCAAGGTGAAAATACCTCTAAACTAAACTGAAGGATGTGCTCCCTCAGGATGCAGTGGACATCCAGGGACCTATTATCTGCTCAGTATCCTTCCTCCCAAATATACCATGTCTTCAGGAGCCACAGGGAGGATCATATTTGGCCCAATTATAGCACCTCATACCTTTGGTTCTTAAAGGAGACATATAATCCAATTAGGAAGAAACAGAATCCTTCCCTAAAATTTTCAAGTGATAACTTGCCTCCTGAGTCTCCACTTGAGAGAAGTCATCTAATCTTGTCCCTGAAAAGGCAGTTCAACGGCACTAACTAAACTCAAATATGTATCAAGTATGGCTGATTCACTTTTTGGTTTATTTGTTTTTGTGAATGAGAGAGAGAGAGAGAGAGTGAATTGGAACCCACTGCTTATGACCACAAACCCATAAACCTTGCCATTTCCCTACAGCCATGAATAAGAATCTATAGCTTTCTTGTCCTGGTGCATGTGCCTTGAATTCTACCACTCCTCTTATAAGTCACTGACTCTTTGGTCCTGCCTATGCATCATTTAGAAGCCAAGAAGTGCTAGCTCAAGCTCATCTATCCCAATACCTCCCTCAGCCATCTCTATCTTCCAGCATCAGGGATGAAGTAGAGCCATGCTGATCCCAAATAGAGAGGAACACAGTCTTTACATCTGTCCCTGAAGCTACAAAGAATGATCTTGCTCTTAGATATTCCCCAAGTCTATCTGGGTGATTCTTCCACAGCAGAACTCCCAGGCTGAAGAGTTAAGAACACCTGGGCCTGATCTTTGGCTGTTATTCCTCGTTCCTCCCCTAGAAGAGCCTCCTATTTCCTCTTTAAAAATGAACTGTTCCTGTATCATGTCCACCTCCTTTTCTGAGTGGCATTTGTCCCCCACTCTTCCTTAGGAAAATGATGTTGAAAAGTCTGAAGAGAAAGAAATGAATTTCAAACATGATAAAACAACTGGAAAGTGTTTTCGGAGTATCCCTTTTACTTACAGCAAAAACTCAGCAGTAGAGCCAGGGCTATAGCTCAGTGGCAGAGTGCTAGCCTCCCATGTGTGAGGCACTGGGTTCCAATCCTCAGCACCACATAAAAATAAAGGCATTATCTCCATACATAGCTACAAATTTTTTTTAAAACCTCAGCAATATTAGGTAAAACTCCTCATTTATTAATTCAAAAACTATTTACAGAGAAGGCAGTTTTTGCCTGCAATAAAATCACATTCTCGTGGGAAGGCCAGTGAGCAGCCAACAATCACAAAGATCTTAGCACCTGTCACACTGAATTACATGCTCTCAGCTCTATTTCTTCCCTTAGAAAATAGAACTTTGACCAAAAAAAAAAACAAAAAAACAAAAAAACCTCTTATTCTACTTATTCTATAGCATCTAGCACAGAAGTGAGGCTTTAATTTTTCTTTTTGAGGAGCTAAATGAATAAATGAACAAATATGAAGGGCAATGTTGTAAGGGCATGGGCCTAAAGACTTATATTCCAAAGGGATCTCTGCTTTGACTGGTCAGAGGATGGGGGCTCAGTCATACAAGAGAAACTGCAGATGATGGTTGAGGTGAGTCTTGCTGAGAGATATTGAGAGGTAAAGAAGGCTCACTTCACAGAGGCACCGTAATGGGAAGGACCCCACCACTTCCCAGCCATTGCATATTAGAGCTGTAAACTGTAACACTCCTGTAGTGCTTTTTGCATACATGAATTTGGTGTATGGTCAAAACCCAGACAATGCAGGGCCTGTCCACAAAAATGCTATCTAAATGACTTTTGCTCTGCAAGAATAGGGATTTTGTCTATTTTCTCACCACTGTGTCCCTTGCACTTTAATCACAGTCTCTTTTTCTCCATCACTTGAACTTAGCCATGGTTTCAACCTGCATAGCTCTATTTGACTTCAAGTCACTCAGCTGTATAGTGTAAGTCCCTGGACTGCCTCTCTCTCGCTACATTTCCAAACTCAAATTTCAAGGAGCACAGTTCATATTTTCCCAGCCAGCTACAATATGGATGAGCAAGTTGGATGGCTTCTCTGAGTGAGGTGCCCAGTGCTGGTCCAATGGGCCCGGCTACAGGGGCAGGAGGGTGGTTAGCAAGGCATTTCTTTAAGGGGAGTCAGTGAGGCAGGCACAAAATTGGTATGACCAGTACAGTCTGCAGAGAGGACAGGAGCTCTGAGGACCGCATCTTATTTGTGCATCTCCTATGCCTTTATATAGGTTTAATTAATGGATAACTAAATGAGTGAACATATGAATATATAAAATTAATGAAACAGAAGCAAGTGCACCTTAAAAGACAATTACTCTAACACCAGGACAAGAAAGGTTGTAGATTCTGCTCAGCTGTCCTCCTGGACCAGAGCTGTGCCTGGCACATTTGTGCTCCTAGACACCAGAACTGCTCCTTCATAGGTTGACCTCCTAGACCTGTCTGTGTGCCAGGGGTTTCACCCAGAATCTCCTTCTGACTGTGAAAACTTTCTCTGTGCCAACAAGAGGAGCTAGGCCCAAGAGATCTCTAGAACAAGAGACGATTTTCAGGGCACTCCCTAATTAATCTCATATTTGGCAAGAATATGTGAAATGTCAAAAACCCCTAAGCAAACAGATGCTTCTCCTGGGCTCTAACAATCAACAGAGTTGTCAGTTATGTGGAGGAACAAAAAGCCATCATATTTAAGAATCCAAATGTCTTTGTTTGAAAGACATGGAAAGATAAGTACTGGACTGGAACCCAGAAAGGGTGACTTTGAGTTTGACCTTAAACAAGTCACTTGACTTCAAAGGCTCTCACTCTAATTCTAGAGAATTCTCCCAAATTAACAAATCACACTGATCCAGTTTAACTTTGTGTGTGTGTGTGTGTGTGTAAGTATTAAGGCAGATGGAGCTTCATTATCATGCTAATTGAAACTGGCCTGATTGGGAAATTTGACTTATTTCTCTAATCCTAATTTCTCCTAAGTTCTGATAAATAGTTTTGTTTCAGATGGGTGAAGTGAAACTTAAGCATGAGTGATTCCATTTGGATTTTTAGCCTGGTCTGTCAGGGACTAGATTAGGAGCTTAGTCCAAAACAATAGCCTTCTGGAATTTGTATTAAACAGGGATAAAGTCTGATACAAATTTTTCAGCAAAGCTAAGGGAACTGCCCCCTGATCTTGAGGAAACTTTGAACATCCCAGCTTGTCCTACCAGGTCTTTTTTGTTTCAGGAAAAGGGCAGCAGGGGGAGGATGGAAGGGACTAGGATACCACATCTGTTCAGCTGGGAAGGCAATTGGCCAAACTGTCCAGTGGGAAAGGAAGTTTCTAGTACTTTTAGCCATTCAGAATGGCTGCTTGTCACTGATAAAGAAAATCTAATGGTTAGTACATGCTTGTTGTTTCCCTCTTTTGATTTTTTAAATTATCAAAAATATAACTGGCCTTCTTCGCCCCACTAATGCACTCAATATTTGTAAATGGCATTGAATGCCATGCAAACCAGTGACAATTTTACCAGACAAGTAGTCCAGGCACTGAAGATTTTAGGATATTCAACAAGACTCCAAGAGTTCAGAAAGGTATGAAATGGTGAGTGAGCATTTTCTTCCTGTGCTGCCTCTCATCTCATTCTCCCCCAGAGAGAACCACTGCCAACCATTTCCTACACGTTCTTCAGAAATGTTTCCATGTCCATATAGACATACACATAGTAGAGCCTTTCTCAAAACAAAAACAACAAGGAGTTAATTTTATAGATGTTCTTCTGTACTTAATTGGGTTATCCACTAAATACATATTATACATATATTAGTAAATGTTTTTAATGAAATAAATGGATTCTAAATGAATGAGATGTATGATAGACTTTGATATGCCCTAAAATGGTCACCCAGCTGTAAATTATCCATAGATCCTTCCCAATCCATCTACCTTCTGGCTTTTGAATGGACTTTCCCCTCAGGCTTCAGTTAAGAGTGTTGTGACCAATGACCTCCACCCTCTGTCTCATTCAGAAATCCTGAACAGATAGGACCTGCAAAGAGGAGGAGCAGGTTCTGGTTTTCTTTGACAACCTGATCACACACTCTAAAAAATCTCACTATTGCATTTGAGTGATCTGAAAGCCTGAGTTTCAGGATAATTATATACATAGAGTCCCACTAAGGCTAAAAGTAATCTTTTTCAAGTAAAATTCAGAAAAAAGAAAAAGCAAGATTTATATGCCTTTGATTCAGTCCTTTTCATATCAACAACAAATGTTCTAAATCTCTTAAATCAGATTCCTATTAATTACTTTAGCAAGCCCTTTCCAGTCAGCTAGAATGGAAATGGATTTCCATTCTGCTACTAGTTGAAGGATAACAGATCCCAACCTGGTTAGCACAAAAGAATAGAGTTTGATTACATTCCTGGATGAGACAGGATCTCCCAGGGCCTTGAAGCCCAGATGTGGCTCTATTCCAGCCCTCCATCTGGGCAGGGGCAGGGAAGTTACCTTAGCAGGGGTGCTGACTCACAGATGGCTCCTGACAGGGTGCCAAGAGCCATGGAAATCCCGAGTCTCAACCTGCCTCTGGGGCCTTGGAACAGCGGGGGTTGGCGGGAGATCCACTGGTGCTGACGCCACAGTCCCCTCGTCACCACTCCTTCCACAGATGAGCTCTTCACTCCTCTCACATCTCCACACAGCCTCTATATGATATCTCACAGGTCAAACAGTTAGACATACAGATTTGTTCCCAGAGGAGTGGGCCCTACGCTGCCTAGTCCACAAATTTCCTCAAACTGTCCATCTCTACCACCTTATACTACCCTCCAGGAGGATTTTACCCATTCTGAAATCTCTGAGGGGAGAAGGGAACTGGTGTCTGGAAGGTGTTTCCTCACCCAGCTGAGCTCCATGGGTATGCTGATTATAAAACTCATCAACTTCCCGTTACAGTGTAGCATAGTGGGGGAAAAGACACAAATCAGATACACAGGAGACTACATCCCAACTCCACCCAGCAGACTTACATCCTCCATCGAGCACTTGGCTTCTCTGAGCCTCATTTCACAACTGGTAATAGGAAGGACAATACCTACTTCCCAGGATTACTATGAGAACAAAGCATAACACAGCTGTCCCCAAATGACAGGTGGTAATACAAACATTAGTTTCCGTATTTTTGCTTTCTTCTTTAAATGGGATCCCCTAACCTAGGTTAACAAAATCTCTCACCACTGATGGTAATCACTCTTTTAATTGTATACAGTAAGTAAAGAGAAGATGTGCTGTCAATTGAGAGCTGGGCATAAAATATAAGACAACACTAATTGCTATGGTTTTATATGTTTTCTGTATTGTGAAGATATGCTTGAGAAGTGCTGGCTAAAATGGAGTGGGTAGAATTAAATGTTAAATGATGTGGCAGTTAGATGTGCCATGCCTTGACCTTTGAAACCTGTAAGGAGCTTAACATGATCCCTAAAAACCCCCGATTTGCTTAGGCCTATGAGACCAACAAAAAAAAGTCCTCAGAAAGACAGGACTTTCTGAGGCATGAAGTTGAAGGTGAGTCTCATCTGACTCTCCTCTATAATTGGAGAGACTTGTACTTCCCTACACAGATAGCTGACTCCTCCAAGGAGGTGTGTGATTCATGCCAAAGAGGGCCCAGGCATTCCCCTGATGACATAGAACATCCTACTTTGGACCATAGGGTAATTTAAAATTAGTCCTTCCCCAAATGACTTCGTGACTCATGTGTTCCAAGCTGATCCTGAGCTGTACATTAGACCTTGAGGTCTGGTTTTCTATGGCCTTGGCCATGTGTCACCTATTGGATAGACAACCAAGTTCTTTGAGGGCTTCCTGAATAACACTTCACATGGTGCCTGGAACACAATAGGTGCCCAACAAATGATACAGTAAATTTACATCTACAGCTCTCAGTTGCCTAATGTTTTAGATCAGGTGTGCATATGAGATAGATAGCAGGAGCCTCTTCAAGGTAATTCTTATTGCTGCCTTTGATATTTATTTGCAGAAATATAAAACACAAATATCTGTGTATTAATGCCCTTTGCCAGCTGACTTTAGGAGGGCGGGTGGTCATGTAGAACAAGGTGGGAAGCCTCTTTGTTTAAAGGAAGCTCAAAGGAAAAGAGAGAAGAAAGGCCTGATCCAACTGCTGACAGATGTTCTGCAATCACTCCTGGCTGCCGGAGACACTGACAGAGCTGAAGTTCCTAGGTGGCTACAGACTATCTAAATGTGACAAGAAGGACCATTTGTTAAAGCCCTCAAAACATTGCCAAAGGCCAGCTTCAGAGTTCCAGCTGGGTCTGCCTCTCTGGGCCTGCCACCTGGACCACAAAGCCTGAAAGATTACTTTGATGGCTGCATCAATTTGGCAGAAATGAAAAGGCATTGAGCTACCAGGCAAGCTGCTATTAGTAGCTGTGTTTGTGATCTCCTGGCACTTGAAGCACAGGCTGGCTAGCTTTCCAGCTTGCCCTGGCACTTAGGCGTGGCATTTCCAAGAGTTCTGGCATCAAAACCTAGGAAATGGTACCTTTAAAAAAATGTGGAGAAAGCTAATGTTGTATTGGCAAAGCTCACCTGAGGCCATGTCCATCTGTTGTTTCCTCTCTTTATGGCTCTCCAATTTCACTTTCTCTTTAGCAGTCAGAGCCTCTGCTGTCCTTCCTATGCCCTGGTTGGGGACAGTCTTGCGGATGATACGCTCCTCCTTATAGTCCAACAGCTGGGAAAGGCAGCTGAAGCAATTCCCATAAGCATTATCAGCTAAGCTTGGGATGGAGAGAAAGATGGTTTGACATGAAGGGAACGTAATCTAACTTGCTGCCCCAGACAAGCACAGGGAACTATCTGCACAGAGCATGGATAGCCATTCTGGGATAGCAGAACTGCTCTTGGTTCTTTTGTAGCCCAAAATGAGCCCAACAAGGACAGTAGCAGGATAATGAGCTTTCCTTGCCACCCTTTTGGGTACCCGCTAAGTTTCCTTACTTTCAAGCATCAGAAAGCAAGTATGTTAAGAAAACATGACATTTTACTGAAAGGATACCAGTAGCTCACAAAATCAAAAGAAATACTGACTGCCTTTGTCTTAGAGCACAAAGAAGGAAGGTCTTGGGATAAACATAACAGGGCACATAATACAAATGAATCCCTTCGGGACAGTTTCTATCCCAGGATCAAGTTGCTCAGGATTCCTACTGAATCTCATTGGCAATGTTGGCATCAAATGATCCAAACAAAATGCACCCAATTGGCTTATTTGATTGACACACCCAACAAGATTTTGCAGAGCACAGAGAAAGTTTCTTTCCTCAAAGAGAAATTAGGGCTCCGCTACAGGAGAGTTGAACAACAAGTGGGTGCTCAAAACTGACAGGTGTTCACACCTCAAACCCAAAAAATCCCTTTTTCTTCACCGGCATGTTTTCTCTAACTTGCCAACAATGAGATATTACTGTGAGAAAAATGGTGGAAGATTTCAAAGACAGAAAGGGACTTCATTAGAGTTTGTAAGTAGGATGGGCCTTGAGAACAGAGTCTTGGAGCTATTTCCTACTTCCTTAAAAACCTGAATAAAGGACTAATACCATCATTTAATCCAGAAAGTTGAGAGTCACTCAGATGCCTTCTCTCCTCTCCCCACAATCAAACCAGGCATTAATTCCTTGGTTTACCCCCAGAATATTTTTCATTTATAAACAAACTTTCAGACCCCAACTTTTCACCTGTCCAGGGCCAGAGTCTCTTAACAAGTCTCCCTTACTCCAGGTTTCTCCCTCCACTACTCTCCCACACTGCAGTCAAGGAGAGCTGTTGGAAACCCAAATCTGAGCAGGTCTCTCCCTCTCAGGGACTTCCGGTTGCATGTGGGAAAGCTGTAGCACACAATGCAGGGTACTATCATGTGTCTGTGACTCACTTCTTCAGGCTTCTTGTGAGTCTCTCCTTTCTTCTCAACTTTCACATAAAGTTAGCACCATTTCTCACTGTCCCCAGCCATTCCTACTGCCATCTGCCAAAAGGGAAGAAAAGGACCTTGTCCTCAGACATCATCTCTTGCCCAGATGAACTTGAACTCTCTCTCTAACCTGGCTTTCTCATCACCGAACATGGCAGCCAAGACAGCTACTGCTTTGGGACCGAATTGAAGAAATGAATTGAAAGGAAAAAAATTATCCTAGACATCGAGACCCACAATGCTCTGGGGCCACATTTAATTAACTTATAGCCTCTGATGTCAACAGCTTCCAAGGCTGGTGTAGTACTTTCCCAAACACATTCCAGAAGACTCAACATGATCTGGTGTTGACACAGACCCAATAACTGTCAGAGGCAGTAGTTTTCAATTTATGAATGCCATAAAGCTTTGGCAATATGATTGCTACAATGTGTGGTGTGTTTTTGACAATAAGCAGGAGGCGGGGATATGGGGGGCTGGGGAGGGTCGGCTCCACATTTGGCCAAGGGCTCACAAGGGGAAACCTATAAAGATTTCTGCTATTGTGAAAAGGCTTCAATAATGACTGCAAATGATGAAACCAGGAATGTTATGCGGTTCTTTAACAGCAAACTCGACTTGCACATCAGTCCAAAGGTACATTAGTTGTTCAGCAAATATTGGTTACCACCTACTGGGTACCAGGCACATAGTGTAGGATTAATATAGAGCACAGTGTGAGCATACGAAATGGGGGTAGTTTTACCTCCAAAGGAGTCAATGTCCTGAACTGGAGCAGAAGAGCACCTGTGTTCTTATATGTACGTTCATATGCCTTGTGCTAGTTTGAATCTCCCCAAATAGATTCCTCTGGTTCTCCAAAGCAAGGGCAGTGAGATCATTGAGAGCCAACCAACCACCAAATATTTACTAGCCACCTACAGGATGCCAAGCATAGTGCTAAAACTGAGAGGCTAAGGGGCAAATGTGTGGCTCTCAAAAGTTTGTGTAAGTTAAGAATGGAGAGGGAGTAATAAATTTAGATTCATATTCACTTGCATACTCACTGTCAGATAATTCCAAATAGGAAAGTTTTTTATCTTAAAAAAGTTACCACTTCACACCCTTTAAAATGACTGAAATTCAAAAAACAAAAAACCAACATCAAATCCTGACAAGGATGAAAAGAAAAAAACTCCCACTTATTGCTGGCAGGAATACAAAATGGAACAGACACTTTGGGAGACAGTTTGATGGTTTATTACAAAAACTAAACATCTCTTTCCATATTACCCTGCAATGGTACTCCTTAGTATTTACCCAAAGTTCACCCACAAATTGAAAACTTTTGTCTACACAAAAACCTGCACACAGATGTCTAGAGAAGCCTTATTCATAAATGCCAAAACTTAGTATATTAGTCAACTTTTTGTTACTGTGACCAAATACCTGACAAGAATAGCTTAGAGGAGAAAAAGTTTATTTTGGGCTTAAGGTTTTGGAGGTTCCATACGTGGTCGGCTGACTCCATTGCTCTGAGCCCAAGGCGATGTGAAGCATCATAGTGAGAGAGCAGAGTGCCAGAGGAAAGCTGCTCCATGACAGCCAGGAAGGAGAGAAAGAGAGAGAAGAGCCAGGGGGACAACATATAATTCTCAAGGGCACTCCAGTGACCTACTTCCTCCAACCACAGCTTACCTGCATATAGTTACCACCCAGTACAGCAGTTTTTTTTCACATTATTAATCCATAAAATGGATTAATTCACTGATTACATTACAGCTTTCATGATCTAATATTTCACTTTTGAACATTTCTGCATCAACACAAGAGCTTTGAGGGAATATCTGACATCCAGAAACGACAACACTTGTAAATAACCAAGATGACCTTCAATAGGTGAATGAGTAAATTGTGTCACATTCAAACAATAGAATATTATTTAGTACTAAAAAGAAATGAGCTATCAAACCATGAAAAGACATGGTGGAACCTTAAATGCATATTACTAGGTGAAAGAAGCCAATCTGGAAAGGCTACATATTGTGTGCTTCCAATTATATGACATTCTGGGAAAGGTAAAATTATAGAGGCAATAAAATGAGCAGTGACTACCAGGGATTTAGGGAAAGGGAGGGAAGAATAGACAGAGTACAGGAGATTTTTAGAACAGTGAAATCCTGTAAACTACAATAGTATATAGGGTACAGGTTGTCTTAATCCATTTTATACTACTACAACAAAATACCTCAGACGTGGGTAATTCATAAAGAGCAAATATTTATTTCTCATGGTTCTGGAGGCTAGAAGCTTAAGATCAAGGCTCCAACATCTGATTTCTGATGCAGGCCTTCTTGGTGCATCATTCAGAGGGGAGGAACAGTGCTTTCTCATGGCTGAAGGCAGGAAGGCAAGAGAGAATGAATGCTGAGTCCTCACATGGGAGAACAGACAGGAGCAAACCAGCTCCTCAATCCTGTTTTATAAAGACATTAATTCATTAATGAAGGCAGAGCCCTCATGACTGAAACACCCCCACTTAGGCTCTACCTTCTAACGCTATTGCGTTGAGGACTAAGTGTCCAACACATAAATTTTGGAAGGGACAAAAATACTTAAACTATAGCATATATCATGCTAAGACCTATAGAAAGCACAACACTAAGAGTTAGTTCCAATGTAAATCATAGACATTTGTTCATAATGATTTGCCAGTGTTTGTTCATGGGACTGCAAGGATTGTAACCAACATATCATTGGTGCCAGATGTTAATGATGGGGAGGATGAGTTTGGGGAGGAATAGGCAAGGGAGTATATGGGAACTCTTCACTTTTTGGTCAACTATGCAATAAACCTAAAACTTCTGAAAAAATAGTTCACTTAAGTGTATGAATCAATGACGGAATGACAAAAATAGCATCCCAAACTTTGGAAAGTTATAGAAAAAAAAAATGAATGGATCCAGTGGTAATCTTCTCAGGTAGGGCTTTAAGCAGATGTATTAGGTTCTTTTTGATGTGAGAATATTTTACATTTTTTATGCTGACATTACTCCTTTTGATTTGTTGGGACATTCTGGATGATTCCAGAGAGGCTGTTGCCAGCCCCAGAAGTTGTGCAGTCACTTCTACCAGAAGCCAGACCAGCTCAGCACATAGAGTGATACTTGAGGAGCTGTAGCAGACAGGTGCTTTCACTGTTCTGTGATCGTGAGGAATCATGTTAAAGAGTTAGTCTTCTTAACAAGGCATAATTACACGATCAAAGTATTGAAGTGGAAAAAGAAAAGAGAAAAAGATATCTTGCAAAAGAACATGAACAAGATGGTCCCAAGTCTGTTAAGTAGACCGTTAAGTTTATTTGACCATACACAAAAGACCCAAAGACACACACCAATTGTTAATAACAGTTGTCTCAGCATGACAGGCTAATGTGCAGCTTTTACATTCTGTCTTGTGCATCTCTGCATTCCAGATTTTCTCCAGCACATACATTTTATCTTTTAATCAAAACTGAGAAAGTTTGATAGAATGATTGTCTACCAAACAGAATTGGGAATTCTAGTTTTATCAAACCAAAAAATAGCTGGCAGGAAAACCCCAGAATATCTTACCCAGGGTAAGTTTCTGAAAGACTGGGATATACTTGGGTTGGAAATGAAAGCTGTGCACATAAGGGTAAAGGCCATATGTGCTGTTTTTCAGCCAGCTACTTGGGTCATTGCAGTAAAGACCCACCCAGTTTGTGGATTCCAGAAGGGGATCAGAAGAGCACAGGATACTTGAAAATGGCAGGTTTTCCCATCAACACTCAACCTCTTCATGAATGGAGATAAAAGGCTTTCTCCAAAGCTATAAAGGGCAAGAATGTAGTGTACGTCACCTCCAAGAGAGACAAATAATAAAACTAGAACTATGGGCCAAAAAGCTTAAACATTAATAGGTTGAAGATAGGGCATTGGGGGGAGGAGACAAATTAAATACATCTGAATGACATCCAGGGATCAAAATCTAACACCTTCAACTTGATGTAGTGGCTTTTCCAAGAACCTATTAACACCTTATAACTATACCTGACATCTCCCAAGGAAACCATTGCACAGGGGAAACATACAAGGATCCATACCTCAAAGTGATCACAGTCTTTGGAGCATAACAGACAATTCTGTCTAGAAAGTCTCAGCAATGAAAAAGCAAGATGAAGGAGCATATTTCTTTAATGCTCTTCAATGTTCCTGAGTGTGAGCTGCCAGTTCAAATTCTCAGATTCCTGAAATGCACATTTTTGTATTTCAGCAAAGGGCTCCTATTTGACAAATGAGGTAGTGGATATCTAGATCCCATCTCAAGAGCTAGATGAGAACTGGGGAATGGGCTATGAATTCCTATCAAAAGCTATGAGATCCATAAATTCCTACCAAAAGCTATTAGCAGTATTGTTACCCTGGGTCCTTATAATATAGTGAGAAACATCCTGAGTCAGGATCATTGCTGATGCCCCTCACATGTTGGGGGACAGTTAAAGGTCAGAAGTGTGAAGTCAAGTACGTATTGTTGCTATCCTAGGCCTTTTTATGTCCCATTAATAACTAGAGCTTTAAAATTCCCAGAAGTTATATAAACTGGCAGATATCTCCACAGAGGTTATAGAAGGAGGAGCAAGATGGGTTTAATAATGGCCTGTGTGGAAGGTTTTTATGATATATGAATAACTGATATCCACATCTCATTTACTCTTCAAATCAAAGTTCATGGTAAGTAGTGTTGTCACTCCCATTTTACACAAAGAAACTGAGTCTCAGAGAGAATGACTTACCCAGTATGGAAATCTAGTAAGTGACAGAGCTGGGTTTTGAACCCAGATCTCATTCAGCACTCTGTCCATGTTCCTACCTTAGGGCTGAGTGCTGAGATCTTATAGTTAAAAAGCAACTTCTAAGCAGGACATGTGAGTGGAAGCCTCAGAGCTTGTTGTACAGAAGACTCTCATCATGTGTGGAGAATGAAGGAGGAAGGGAGGCCAGGTAGACTGCAGCACCCAGGGGAATTTGGGCCAGCTCACAGCATTCCCATCATGGACTCTACTGGAAGGTGAAGCAATGAAACTTCTTAGAGCACCATTGAGAGCAGGTGCAGCATGGTGACTGCAGCTGTGGACATATATGAACCTTCCTCCATACTCTTTGGAGACTTTCAGAAACAGCCTTGGGCCACTTCTGAGGTCAGGGCATGGGGTCCTGATAGGGCAGGTAAAGAAGTAAGAGGAAGACATCAACCACTGACAATTGAAGCAGGGGATATTTAAATTATCTTGTTTTCAAACACAAAACCATAGATTTTCTTGCTTACGGATGTATTGAGGGGACTTTCTAAATCAGTAAATACATAGTTCTCTATCAACGTGGGTAATGGGTGCCACATTCTCCAAAATACATAAGAATACAAGAATTCATTTAACTGTGTCTTCATCCTATGAATACACAGGCATTTGTGGTGCTTCCTATTTTGTTATTATAACTGCTGCTATGAACATCCTTGAAAAGACAGATTTCCTGAACTTCATAATGAGCACTGGAAGTCATCTCAGAAGACAGATGACTTCCAGGGCAGGATTCATGGCACATACGCAATTTGAGCTGGACTTTTGACTGGGTGGAGAATATAAGGTGAGTGGGGAGAAAGGCTACTGAGGTAGACAAAGCACCTCTGTGCAAGAGCACAGAGGCAGGAAAGGGCAGGGACAGAGAACACAGTGTAGCAAGGTTGGAGCACACAGGGGATGAAGAAGAGGGGCTGGAAATAAGATTCACAGGTAGATTTGGATGGGACTGAGGAGGGCTTTGACTGACAGGCAAAGGAATCTATTATCATAGATCAACAAAATGGTATATTTTGAGTCATTCATCTCAGAGAGCAACCATCCAGACCACAACACTCAATGGGTAACTTCAACTCAACTCCCCTGTGACTGTTACCAAGAAGGAAGAGTAATCTTGATTGCAGAGTAGGAGATCTGACAAGAAAATTCACAGACTCAGAGAGAAGTTCAGTGAGGTAACACAGGAGAAAGCATGGCGTGGACTTGGCACAGTAATTCTTCAAAAGAGCCCACCATTAAGTGGACCACTCAGAACAAAAGGGTGTTTTTTAATCCTGGTGTTCTGCGGTCAGAAATACAGCATTTAAAAATGTTGACATGGTTCCATGTGTCTTTACTTTTGAATGAAGTTGCCTTCTCACAGAGGCAAGCTTTGCATATAGGTGGTTGCTAGAATTTGTTTTTAGATTGCTTTATCTCTTTTGTATTCAAGCAGTTACCATCTGATCATCCAATTCAATTTGGTCTATGTGGGTTTTTTTAAGTCTGTATTTGAAGTTTATATTAGAAATTAAGATTTACTGCATTTTCAGACCATTTTTAGACGTTTTACGAAAAAAAGTGGAGGCAATAGAGATCCACTTGTCCAATGTGTCATTTTAAACACAATGGGCAAGCGGAGGGTGGCAGCTTTATTTATCACTGCATGCTCACTGAAGTACTGGTAAATCGAATTCTTTGCTCTGCCACCGCACAGAGAATAAGTACAGCACCAAGGCTGGGTTTCTACAGCAGCTCTGTAATCTTGAATTATGAAAAGATTAAACAAAGTTTGTTGTTTGTTTTCCCTCTTTTGTGAAGATTTGAGGGTGAGGAAAACCTAGAATAAAAGCAATGAAAAAAGAAGTCCATCAAATGATGCTAATTGGAAATGGGCTGATTTATTCCCTCTGATTATTTGCCAAGTCAGAAATCATGATGTAAATAATGTCTTCTCTCTCTGGAGTGGGGACTTCTTTAGTGTTAGACTCGAAGTCCTATCATGGCCCAGAAACACTTGCTTTGAATTACCAACCTTAAGGGTCACTGTATTCTGTTTCCACGCATCTGAGAGTTGAAGTCCGTACCTGCTTCACATCATTGATGAATCAACTGTATTTTTCAGAGCTGCTTATGTTTTCTCTTTGCTGCTAAGCTCTATCAAATCCAAATGATCTGCAAACATTTGGATATTACCTTGGTTAAAGAGACATAACATTAATACCATTTCTAGACTAGTTCCTTCTTTCCTGCCTAACCTTTAGACCATACCCACAGGTCCCAAGCATCATTCCATTATTCTTGGGTGCCCACTATAAGGTTTATGCATGACAGAATCATCTTCCTTGGAACCTTATTCAAAGGCTTCAGTATACTGTGAGGCTCTCCCATCAGATTCAACCTCAGCTTACCCCTCCATCTTCATCTGCAACCACCAAACTCCTTGGATGAGCATTGGTTTCTCTTATTTCTGAACCTCTGCAGCAGTTGGTCCCTTAGAAAGAAATGTTCATTTGCCTTAGCTCAGGCTATCATAACAAAATACCACAGACTAGATGGCCTAACCAATAGAATGTCTCATTTCCTGGAGGCTGGAAGTTCAAGATCAGGTTGCCAAATCAGGTTCTGTTGAGTATTTCCCTTCCTGGTTTGCAAATGGGTACCTTCTCTCTGGGTCTTCATGTGGCAGAGAGTGAGGTGGCGAGAGAGATCTTCCTCTTCCTATAACAGCCCTAATCTTATCAGGAGGCTCTCATCCTCATGATCTCATATGACCCAAATTACCTTCCAAAGATCCTATATCTCCAAATATTGTCATCTCGCATTGTGGGTGAGGGACTTGACATGAATTTTGAGTGAACACATTCAATCCATGAAACTATAAGCTTGACTTAAACATCACCTCTGCTGAGAGTCTTTCTTGAAATGTCCAAGGCTATGTTCTCTCACAGCATCCCATATTTATCATAGTATTTATCACAATGTATGACAAATTGTATACACACCTATATATCAGACCCTACCAAGCTGAACTCCTCAAAGGCAAGAACTGTGTGTTATTCCCTGATAGATCCCTTCTACCCAGCATAATGACATGCACATAATAAATATACAGTAAGTGCTTGTTGCTCTGCTGCATCAGCTAGGGTAATATTAGTTTTAAAAACAATAACAAGGGCCTGGGGTGGTGGCTCAGTGAGAGAGCACTTGCCTAGCATGCGTGAGGCACTGGGTTCAATCCTCAGCACCACATATAAATAAATAAAAAATAAAGGTCCATCAACAACTAAAAAAATATTTTTAAAAATAGCAATAAAACTTAAGACATAGAAGTTTATTTCTCATACACATGAAAGTCTAGAGCAGTTGTTCAGCAGGCAGTCGTCTGTGGAGTGATTCAAGTCTCCCTTCTGTCTTGCACCTCTATCCCCTGTGATAGACTGACTTCTATTCCAGTCAGAAGAGGGGAAAGAAATAATGCGAATGATGTACCTAAATCTGAATTGCTTCTGCCTGGAAATGACATTATTTTCCAATCACATCTCATTGGTAAGAAATAGCCCCAGCTACAGGCAAGGTGTGAGAGGGTAGGGGAAATATGATCCCTGATGGGCAACTGCTTCCAAGCAACCACTTCTTACTATGGAATAAATGAACAAATAAATGAAATCAAAGATACAGTACAGGGCAAAGAAGAGAGGAATGTTGGGACCAAAAGAAATAAAAACATTAAATCCCCCAAGCCCTCATCTTTAGAATGAGGTCCAGAGCCAATAAATGACTGGCCTCAAATCACACAACTATTAGTGGAATACCTGGGATTTTTAACGCAGGTGATGTTGGTATTTGCTCAAATTTATTAAATGTGAAAGTCACCCCTACCTCTCTGAACTTCAGTTTTGTCATCTGTAAAATGAGAGGTTTGTGCCAGATGTTCCCTAAGATCCTGCCCAGCAAGGTTGGGCTGAAGGTGCACAACTGAGATCTTGGAGGTTTGTTCTGAGTATGGTGCCACTGAGGCACCATAGTCGCACTCAACAAACAACTGAGATGTGAAATTTAGATTGACTGATTGGTTATTTTATCTACATATCCTCTATTGATCAGAAACCATTCTTCACCAAATGAACCACCTTATGAAGGTGTTTTAGAATCAGGCAGACAGAACCACTGTCCAGGTACCTTCATCTGTTCAGAATTTGGAAGTTTGCAGCCAAGGTCACTGAGCATGGCCTGAATGCCTATATCATCCCTCAGGAAAAGCTTAGACCATTCACAGGGAAAATGAGAGCGACAGTTTCTCAGTCGTTTCAGATTTTAGGGTATTCTGGGTGTTAATGTCAAACACGATCTTTCTTTTTAAACAGTTCTCAGCATGCATCTCATGCTATCTAGAGGTGTTCCAAATCTCACATTTAAAATGGCTAATTATGAAGGATAAAAAGGAATTGAATAGCATGCTGACTTCATTAAAAGCCTATTTTAGGAAATAAATAAGTTTAAATTAGAGTAATTCTCAAAATGAACTTAAAACAGAGATAAACAAACTTACTAGTAATTCTTTAGAAGTTACTGAGAAACTTCAAATATTTTTGGACCAGAGACTTTTTTCTAACTATAATGACTTTCTAGACTCTTGTATAGCTAAATGACTTATGCTTAAGTCTTCAAAGTGCAAATTAATGTGTCCTAGCACTCTTGAAAGCATTAATTTTCAATTATACCATTACATTTTCTCAGGAGAAAATGAAGTTTCCTTCAGTGTTGTGAAAGCTCTGTACCATGCATATAACTCAATAAAATAATTATCTTATTTATACTTCTTCAACCCCAAGCCCTTTCATATGGAAGCTTGTTCTGACTCACGTACCTCATCGACCTCATCTACCTCTTTGTCCTGGGGAAAAGCATCATGCAACAAATTCCTGCCTCATATCCCTTAGGAAGAATACCTACTTCCTGAGGGTGGCAAAAGGGTGACATGGAAGTGACACTTTTCTAGAATTTACTAGCAAAGCACTCCCTAGGTTTGGCAAGGGAGGCCTCCCCACCATCCCCCAGCCCTGCTGCTGCTGTGATGCACAATTCACCTTCCACCTCAAATCCAGAGCCCCTGTCTATAAAGCAAAAAGGGAAAGGCAAGTAGTCTAAGAGAATCTTAATTCTTCTTTGTGGTATAAGACAACATGGTACTGTGGCTTCTGACCTCCAGAGGTTGGATAAGATGACTTTCCACGTGGTTTATTGTGAAAAGTTTTATTGTGCCTTCACCTCTCAGATCCCCCAATTTAATTGCCATAAAAATAGCTAACATGTGTGGCAGGTTTTAAAAATGTCCATCTACCAAATGAATTTGTTTCTCATGAGGCCACCCAGACTGGCAGCTTTTACCTCCACACATCTCACTAAGGTTCTAAGATAGATGGTTGGCGTCACCCTGTTGAACTGTAATGAATGTGGCACCCAGGAGAGAGGAGACAGACTCTGTCCTTCAACCATCAGACAGGTCTTGGTTGCTATGTTTCATTTCCCATATTGGTGGTAGTTCAATTTGGTTTTCTTCTCTGGAAGGTATTTGCTGTGGTTTTCACATTTTTAAAATCTGTTTTATTAGCACATAATTTCATATGTATTTATGCAGGTATTTATGAGGTACAATGTGATGTTTAGATTCAAATCTAGGTAATTAGCATATCCATCACCTTAAACTTTATCACTCCTTTATGATGGGTATATTCTTGTATATCTCAAAATAATGTAGAAATGTTTTGAAAAACATATTGTTTGTATTAATTTTGTAATATTGTTTGTAGTCCTAGATTCCATGAAGGTGGAATGAACTAACACAGCTTGTAGTTCCTGTCTCAATAAGCTATCTGATCCTAAGTGTTCCCATTTGTAAACTACCAACATTACTGACCCATCCGTTAAAAATAGGAGAGGAGAAATCTATCATAATCTTCTAGGAGAAATGTAACCATTTATTTGGCTGGAGGTCATTGCCTTTTGTTATAATTTGGATGATGTGTTCCCCCAAAGCTCCTGTTAGATAATATAGGAATGTTCAGAGATCAAAAGATTAGATTGTGAGAGCTATAACCTAATCAGTGGATTAATCCATTTCTATGAGCTAGAAATTTGAATGGATTACTGAATGGTAACTGTAGGCAGGTGGAGCGTGACTGGAGGGAGTAGGTCACTGGGTACATGCCCTTGGTGATTACATATTGTCCTTGGATCCTTGTTTTCTGCTTGTTGGCTGCCATGAGGTGAGCAGATTTCCTCTGCCACACCCTTCTGCCATAATGTTCTGCCTTTCCTCAGCCCCAGAGCAATGGAGTCAGCCAACCATGGACTGTGGCCTCTGAACTCATGAGCACAAAATAAACATTTCCACCTCTAAGTTGTTCTTATTAGGTATTTTGGAAACCGTGATGAAAAGCTGACTAATACACATTTACATCACATTATCTAGTAACAATACTAAAAATTTTATGTGGATGCATTTCTTTTAGCATAAGTTGCTATCTCTTTTTTTTTAAATTATCTTTATTTTATTTATTATTTTTTATGTGGTGCTGAGGATCGAACCCAGTGCCTCAGGCATGCGAGGCAAGTGTTCTACCACTGAGCCACAATCCCAGCCCAAGTTGCTACCTCTTAAACCGAGACTGCCTGTGGAGTAATCCTTCATGGTCCATCTCATTAATGCTTTCTCCACAGAACAAATAATTGTTGTGATCTCTCCTATGACCTCTCTTTTGTCACTTTTCAGGTTGTCCTTAGCTATTCCTGGGGTATCCAAAAGTTAATCTCAAGGGGTCCACAAACCAGGCTGCTAACAGCAGCACCCCATCCATCACTTCCTTCTTCTGTAGTGGTTCCCAGTTGCATATGATTCATGAAGAGGATATTGCTCCATAGAAGAATCCAGTATCCATCCCTGAGTGCCAGCAATGTTTCTTCTGTTCCAGGTACCAAAAGAAAACTGGAAAAGGTGAGTGATAGCCTTCTTCTGCCCGCTCAGAACCTTACCTGATCACTTAGCTTAGGCTTCTCCATCCAGGCCCAATAAAATTTCTCTTTAGCAACTCTATCAGCTTTTGATCTCTAGCCCTCCTTACATAGTGGCTTGAAATAAATCTAAAGGATCATAGATAGTTTCTCCATCTTTCATCTTCATGGTTAACAGGCATTTTTCATCTCTGTCTTTTTCCCCTTTAGTAATAGTAGTGGGGAGGGAAACATTATTTTAGGACTGGTGATAGAATTGACCTGATGAAGACTTGTTTTTTGTTTGCCAAAACATTTTGATAAGCCACTTGGGCTATAGCAGGATGATCCTTAGGTTATGGGCTGTATAAGACAGAATAGTTTGAAAATTGTGGAGTTTCTAGGAGCAGTACTAGAGAAAGAAGGGGCCTAGGAATGGAGATAAACTAGGATAAATGAGCCAGAAAGAGAATAGGGAATGTGTGATAAACTAGATAAACTAGATAAGAAGAAATGAGCAAGAAAGAGAATAGGGAATGTGTGACCTCAAAAGAGGAGAAAATGAGAAATTATCACTGCAGGATATGACACATGAACTTTTTAGAATGGAACTATCTAATTTTTTCAGTATAAAGTTGTTTATTTTCCTGTGGATACTATTCTTATATTGAAAGGAACTAATTAAATTCATTTGATGAAACAATCAAATTCATTTATGGGAATCCATATTATTAATTAATTAATATCCTTAAATATATAAAAATTTGTTATATACAGGAGCATCCAAATGAACTGAAGATCTTTTTTATATGCAACTACCTATTGTATGTAGGATAAGAGATGTGAGTTTTTATGGCTTTTTTTAAAGTACAACTATTCTCATATATACCCCTTTCTGCAACATTATTTCTACTCACTGCCTGGTGGTAATGGTGTTTGGGAGAAAGTAAAGAAAAGGAGTTTCTTCCATATTTTTAGTATAAGACCTGAAGAAGGTATATGCTATGAGAAGTGAGATGTGAGAGAAATCAAGAATTCAGAATCTAAGTATAAAATATTGGGGTGTGGGCATGTTTTCAGATAAATACAGGATGACCATTTAAATTTAAATTTCAGATAAATAATGAATTGCCTTTTTTAATAATAACTTTATTTATTTTTATATGTAGAGCTGAGGATCAAACCCAGTGCCTCTTGTGTTCTAGATAAGTGCTCTACCATTGAGCCACAATCCCAGTCCCAGAATTACCTTTCAATGTAAGTACATATCAAATACACTTATACCACTTACACTGAATGTCCTATAATTTTATTTGAAAAAATCTGGCAACCTCAAATGGAAGAATGCTGAAATGTGTTGTCAGTATCAAACATTTTAGTTTAAATATCATAGGAGAGCATTACTTGGGTACAATGAATGTCTGAGTTCAATAAGTATAAATTTTCAGAGGTACTGTATTTTGAATCAGACTCAAAGCCCTTTACAAACTAACATCAGTAATATGGTTTTTTTTACACTATGAAATACATAATCTGAGATCCTCAACATCAAATTAGCTATGAGACCTTCAAGGAATTCCTAACACCATTATCTTGCCGATTGTCTAAAACACTAGCCATTTCATGTTAAAGCAAATTGTAGCTAGACGCTTAAAATTGTAGAGAAATGAATTGCTAGATGGGCAAATGAATAAACCTCCAACCCTGTTCCTGACCAATAGATCAGCTGACTGAAACACCATTTGAGAACCCTGATCTAAGAAAGACAGAAGTTCTCAGCTAGTCCAGCCTAGCCATGGGATAACCAACTCGGAACTGTTCACCCACTCTTCTACTCCTTGGCAACCACACCATGCTTTTAAAATGTCAAAATTTTGTTTTCAGAAAGGATCTAAGCCATCCATAGAGGCAAAGTGAAACAATAGGAAATACTTGTCAATTGAAAAAAATGTTATTACAAATGTGCTTAATAAATTCCATATACTATAAATGTGCTTAATAAAGTTACAGCTTCAAGTGAAATGTGGTGAACTTATTTCATTTTTATTAAAGCTGGATTTATTGCTTTGGTTTATTGGTTCATGTTCTCAAAATTTAATTTAGTCTCTAGATTATGTGCCCAAAAAGAAAGCAGGTGGGTCAGCTGTGTGTTGCACTACACCAGTCTAAGGGGTAGTGATATAGGTATTAGCTAAACTTGGTCTGGGCCACTATCCCAGAACTAAATGAAAAATGCAAACAACAAATTTCCTACTCCTAACTTCATCAAGATTAACTTTCTATGAATATATTCTGCTTTTCAAAAATTCTCTGAAATTCTTTCTCAGATTTGCCAGCTTGAACCCTACACATCTTTTGAAGGTCCACTAATATGCGCCCTTCCCTACCGCTTCCCCCAGCTCTCTCCCTTGTCGGTTCTTGATGGGGACTGCTCCACTCCTGGGGATCATTTTAAATATTCATGATGTTTTTATGGTGTTGTCATGACCTAGATGGATAACACTTCTAAAATATATATGGTATCTATCTATCTATCATCTATCTATCTACTATTTGACTATAAATCACTTTTATTTAGTCTTTCTTTTTTTTAAAATTTATTTATTTATTTTATTTTTTGCAGTACTGATGATTGAACCCAGGGATGCTTTATCATTGAACTACATTCCAGCTCTTTGTGATTTTTGAGAGAAGATTTCACTAAGCTGCCCAGGCTGGCCTTATACTTGGGATACTCCTGCCTCAGCCTCCTGAGTTGCTAGGATTATAGGGATGCCCAGCTATTTAGTCTTTGTATTACAATAGGGACATTATGTTGATTTTTTAAAAATAGGAACATAAGAAAAAATAAAGAAACAAAAATAGATATAACACTTTACTGTACTTTTGAAAAGGGAACATACAGGGTAGGTATTTGCCCAATCAGATATTAGGATTTATAACGGAGCTATGGAAATTAGGACAATATAGTGTTGGTCCAGAACATGATAAAGTTGAATAATAGAATATAAGGTCCAAAAATAGGCCTAGGCACATAGGGAACTTTGTATATGGCAGATGTGGTATGTCAAAATGAGGTATACTAAAACACAATTCAATACATGGAGCTACAAAAAATGGTTATTACTTTAGAAAAAAATAAAATTAATCTCTACCTCATCTTGTACAAAAATTCCAAATGGATTAAAATTTTAAATGCATAAAAATCTGTAAAAATTAATACAAGTTACAAACTGGCAGAAGATGCTTACAATTCACATAACTGATATAGGATCAGCATATAAGTATATAAAGAACTCCTAAAAATCAATAAAAAATACTAACAACCCAACAGAAAAATGAGCAAAAGATAAAAACAGAATTTTCACAAAAGATAAAATATATATAGCTAATAAACATAAATTCTGACAATTGCAGGGATTGGAAAGGATTTTGATTTACAGAATCTTACCCATTGCTGGTGGGAATTTAAATTAGGGCTATTATTGTGGAGAGTGGTTTGACTTTATATGCTAACATTAAATATTCAAGTACCATAATGATACAACAACCCTGCTTTAGCAAATGTTTATAAGAAATACTCTTGGATGTGTATACCAAGAAGCAAATATTAAAATGTCCATAAAAGTAAACTTTATAAAGTTCTAAGCCAACACAAATTGTCTTAATTTTCATAACTCCATTATAAATCCTAAATATCTGATTGGGCAAATACCTAGATGGATAACACCTTAAAAATATATATGGTATCTATCTATCTATCTATCTATCTATCTATCTATCTATCTATCTATCTACCTACTTACCTACCTGCCTATCTATTGTGTATGTTCACAACACAGAAAAACTTAGAACTCCAATGCCCTTTAAAATGGGTGAGTAAAACCTGGTATATCCACACAATGGAAACCAGTGAGCCACAATAACGTATGCAACAAAATGGGTGAATAACATTAACTGAAAAGTGTACATGTTATATGAACCCTTTTCATAAAGCTAAAATATCTAAAATGAAAATATGTTCAAGAAATTCATATAGCTGTGTACAGTGTAGCTCCTATAATCTCAGCCACTCAGGAGGCTGAAGCAAAAGGATATTAAGTTCAAGACAGCCCAGACAACAGAGAGAGACCCTGTCTCTTATTTTAAAAAATTAAAATAAATTAAAAATTTAAAGAAAGGGCTGAGGGTGTAGCTCGGTGGCAAAGTGCTTGCCTAGCATGCACAAGGCCCTGGGTTCCATCCTCAGCACAGCAAAACAAACAAAAATGTGCAGATACAACGAAAGTATATTTTTTAAAAGAAAGCAAAGACAATGAAAACATAGAATTCAGGGTGATGGTTACTCAAGGCAAGGGTGGCAGGAAGATGGTTGGGGGGAAATATCCAGAGTATGTTATGGTAAAAGTCCTACATCTTATGTTGGATAATTGCTTCACTGGTGATTATTCCATTAAAACTACCTAACTAAACAAATAGAAGATAGACCATGCATGGACCAATAAGGGCACTGTGTCAATGACTAAGAATTATGATTAATCAATTTTGTGCACTTGAGGCTTTTAAAACAGAAGCAGAAAAGAAGAGAAAGGAAAATAAATTATATGTGTGAGATATAATATATTACATATAAGCTTTATTTCCAAATATGTAGTAAAGAGGATCTTGGAAAGTATTTGTTATAAAAGAGGGGATGAGGTATCTGATATGGTTGTAAACCACTACTCTAGCCAAATGAGGGGTTATTCTTACTATAATTCTGAATTTCTGTGACACTTTGTATTACTCTTAAGGCACTGCATATATTATCTTGGTTGTGACTTTTTATGTACTTGTAGTATGTCCTGTGGACTATAAATTTCTTGAAGGTTCATTGGAAACAATGCACAATGACTTCGGTGGAGGAGGCACTCACAAATTTGTTGAATTAGCAAAAAAAAAAACCCTATTTAACTAGAACTTTCATTTCTTTGAGAAGTAGGTTTAGTGAAGACATTAATTTATGCCAGGTAATTGCCCTTCAACATTTTGAAGTTTATCAAGCACTTTTTGGAACATAACATCTGAAGAATCAGTAGAACATCTGGATGGAATATGTTTAACTCAATAATATTGGCCTATAATTGTTTAAGCCTAAAACTATTTAGTGAGATTTTTAAAAAACCTCAATAGCTCCATTTATAATAAAAGTAATAATAAAAGTTAAAGGGCTGGGGATATTGCTCAGTGGTAGAATGCAGACTGTTTGCCTGGCATGTGCAAGACCCTGGGTCCAATCCCTGGTATTGGCAAAAAAAGAAAATAAATAATAAGAGTTAAAGTGCTATAGGTATTTACTATAGGCTAATGCTTTGTGTGATCTTGAACTCCCCTAATGAAAATATTTTTTGTTCTTATCTTACCAATAAGAAAATTGTGACTATAAAATGTTAAGAACCTTCCATGGCTACTCTGTTGGGGATGGCAGAACAGGAATTTAACATCAGATGACTTTATAGTAAACCAGCCTCTTACAGATGTATGATGTTATCTGAGATCATTTCCATGTCTTGATAAATTTTTTTTGTTTATTGTTTTTATATGTTCTTTATAAGAAGATCAGGTATAGGGTTCTATTTGCTTAGAACAAAAAAAAGGCCAAAAAGTCATCTCTAAAAATGCTTATATGACAAAGAGATCCAGAGGTAAGGAAAGCACTTGATATACTTAAAAAGCAAAACAACGTTATTAAATACTTCAGGAGAAGGAAGTCACTAAATCACTGCAAGCTCTCTGCATCGCCCTCAACTTCTAATACCATATACAGAAACAATTCCCTCTAAAATCATTAGAAGTCTTATTCCCAAGCCATTCCCATACATTAAGGAAGTAAGAGTCATTGGAGTGAGCAATAACATTCTATACACCTGAGACAGAAACTCTGGCATAGGAAGAGAAACCACCCACCAGGAGCTCTATTTTGCACAAAAATCCCATAATTTTTAGAAAGAAATGGTTAAATGTATTTAAAGGCTTAATGAGGTCCCCAAAGCAAAGTCCTGAACAAATAAGGGAAATAAAGTGCCTCAAAATCTTGGAAGGATCCAAAAAGAAGGCTAGTTGCAGTATCTAGGAAGAGATGGATCGCCAACAGAGCAGTGGTGGTAGATACAGGAAAGAAGTGATGATAGAGGTTAAAGAGAGGTATATAGGGAGATATTTCAGAGGCAAAAGGATCAGAACTTGATTGTTGAAAGTGAGAGTGAGGGAGCAGGAAGCTTGAATAACAGGCTTGCTTTCTGGTTTGGTCTCTTGGTTTACCAGCAACAACCCTGAGAATCTGTTCCACAGCACATGGTTTTCACAGAAAAAGCTTCAAAAACTAGTACAGCACCTAGGTTACTGCTCAAATACCATGGCAACTGTCATCCAGTTCTTAGTCATTCTTTAAGCTGGTGTGGTCTGAGGAGAGTTAATTGTGTCCATTGCATTAATCTTAACAAGACAATTTAAAACATAATCTAATAAGGCAGTTGTCCAAATGGTCACTGATGAGGGTTAAAGAGAAAATAGAGCAGACCTGTATCATCTTAGGCAATAGCCAAATGCAAATTTGGGTCATTTCATACAACTGGATGACTGATCCTCAAAAGCATCATGCATGGATGACTCATACCATGGAAAAACTATTTGTAAGCTTTTCAAGCTGGAAAATGTGTTCAGAGGCTGATAAAATTTTCTTTTAGGAATCTTATCTTTTGACCATGGGTTTCAGAGACGTTTTCCATCAATTTATTACTTTTATGACTGTACTGCAGAAATATAAACAGGCACACAGGATATGTCTGGCTGTGAATGGTACCAATTTTAGGAGAAAAAGTGATACTTTAATATTTTTTGCCTTTTGAAAATGAAAGTAGTGAAAGACGTTCAAATAAAGCAATTTGGGTAACAGCCCCATCAGTGCATCCCATGGTATGCTCCAGCTCTGAGGACTGAATTTTTCAATGGTATTACCCACAATTGTATCTTCTTTGCTAATTCATTTTTATAGACCATATTATTATGTTAAAGTTAATTTGGACAAAACACCATAAACCCAGAAATAGAAATGGTTTGATCAAAAGTAAGGTATATTCAAGAAGGAACATTACTGTTTAAAATACTAATAAAGATGGAACTACCCAAGAAAAATTTTTAATCTCATAATGAGGTTAAAATTCCCACCATTTGAGTGTAAATCTGCCCAAGTGTTGATCTGGTATAGAATCCTTTCAAAAAGTCTTAAAAGACTGAATAGATGCTCCTAAACATCAGTCAACTACATTACAAAATTGGCACTAACTTATTCTTGTATTGTTTTGTTTTGTTTTTGGTACTGGAGATTGAACCCAAGGGTGCTTTACCACTGAGCTACATTCCCGGCCTTTTTATTTTTTTATTTTGAGACAGAGTCTAAGTTGCTTAGGGTTTCACTAAGTTGCCCAGGATGATCTCCAACTTGCAATCCTCTTGCCTTAGCCTCCTGAATTGCTAGGATTACAGGTATGCACCACTGCACCCAGCTTAATTTATTCTTTTCTTCCCTGTTTTGCGTTCTGGGGTGTGTGAATTAAGAGCAATTATAGCAGGAGGGTCAGTCCTATGATTGTTATTTTTTGCATAGGGACAAAAAGTCAATCTGGACTCTAGAGAAAGTAAGAAAACTGAACCTACCAAAGTGGCCATCCTGAAGAAAATGGTCAGAAATGAGTGGGATACAAAATAACTAGAAAATGATTTGCAAGAATTTTTTCTTTTATCAAGAAAAATGTCTGACCACAGTTATGGTTTAAATATTTACCAATAAGCAATGTAAGCCAACAATAATAAGTAGTTATCTTTACAAAACAAAAGGAAATAATTATTTACAATTAGTTTAAAAGAGACTGCCAAATAGAATACACCAGATATAGTAATGTCACATTTTGGCCAGCAGAAACATACATAAGTTCAGAACCAAACATCATGCTTTTCACCCCTGCACACTATTCCTCAATGGAATTCTACATGGTAAATTTGCCTCCTCTTATTCAGCAAAATCCACCTTGAATCCTAAGCCATTTCCTGAAAGCCCTATTCCTTTCAATAAGGCACTAAATCATTTTATTGCTAACACAGATGCCTTATTATTGCTGGGAATGGTATTATAGACTTACTTTTTTTACATATGTCCAGCTTTTAAGATTCTATTGTGAACAAAATGATTCTTTGTGATTATTTATAATATTCTACCTTGTTTATTGCTTTTCAGAATTTCTATTGTTAATTAAAGGGCCTTCTTTCCTTCCCCTCCCCTAAAAAAACTAATCTATTCCCCAAATGCCTATCAGAGACTAAATAAAAGTCAGTCTATCACAGCAGCAGTGATGGTCATGCCAATTTCACAGTGCGATTGGTACACTCGTTTTCATTTTGAAAATGACCCTGCCCTCCATCTGTCTAAACTGAATGTCCTGCTTTTTAGAAGCCAAGCCTCTGGAGCAGCATCACATGATCTAAGGAGGAAGACACCAAATGGCCTCCCTCTCTCCGGCCCATTTCAGCTACCAGGCTCACAGTTAAAAGAGAACCTCAACTGATTTCTGTAGTGATCAAAGAAATCTGCAGGACAGAGGATCACCCTTTTATTTTTATTTTATTTTTCATACATTTTCAAGAAGTCATTTGAAGGTAAATGTTTTCATGATGCAAATACAACTCTATAAAACAGAGTAAAGCTAAAGATATAAAAGTCAATTTCCCATTTTCATGTTCTGCCATTTTTCCTTGATTTAATAGCAATTTACCCAAAGTAGCAGCTCAATGCATAAGGATTTTAAAAATATTGAGCCTTTTGAATATTAACTGTTTCCTAGGGGTAAGCATTAATCAGGCAGGCATAAAGGAGAAGACTCCTTACTCCCTTATTATTGAGTGGCACTGGCCAGTGTCTCTCAATATACATATTATCCCTGGGTTGAAGACAGGAACTAAAGCTGGAGGTCAGGTTGGAAGAAGCTTTGATATACAGTTTTAGTGACTCCCTCAACTTCTTTCTCTGGTGAGCTGCTGTGGTGGTCCAGAGCTACAGTCAATCTTCCTGAGATGGGTATTTCTGGCCCTTTCATGGTATGCACATAGTAGGTGGTTTCTTGTCTGATCATGTCCAGAAGAATACAGTTGTGGCAAGGGAGAAGAATGCCTAAGTGTGTGAAATCAGCCACTTTATAATATACTATTTAGATGCTCATTTAAGTCTCTTTCTAGCTGTAACAGGTGACCAGGACCTACACCACTGCCTACTAATTACTTCCTAACACCTGCTTACAAACACAATTCAGGTCAGAAAGTTAAAATTTCTGCTGCACAAAGATTGGTTGCTTTAATGGGAAAATAATGACGATTTACAAAAAGCGAGTTACTAATATCCCCTTAAAGATGGGCCCATATGTAATGCATGGATTGACTTAATTCATCAGTTACTCTTTCCTTCTGAACTTAGGTTTTAGACAGCAAGGTTCAGCCACCTATCTACTTATGTGATCCTGGGTAGGTTACTCAATCTTTCTGAGTCATGAGGTTCTCCATCTATAATATGCAGAATTCAGGGTAGTTATTAAGATTAGTATGTAAGTAGTAGAATTTCAATCGAATAGTATGAAATCAGTATGTGATAGTATAATTATCATGTAAGTGGTAGAATTTCATGCAATATGGTTGGTATTGGCTTGAAAGTTTATATACAGAAAAGATTTATGGGCAGCAATACATTGAGGAGGTAGATAACATACCTGCATTGAAGTCACTTTGACTTGGACTATTTACCTCAGGTGATAGGAAGGCCAAACTCAATTCTTTTATCTTGGAAGACTACTCCCTGCCACAGGTCACCTGTAGAAGTGCTTCATATGTATGATATTAGTATCTTGAAAACAACACAATTTACAATTATCTCTCTGGGGTAAACAAGTTTTGTATTTTGCTGTCTTGTGTACTTCTCCAATACCTGACTGAAAAATTGTATTTATGCTCCCACAATTTCCATGGTTTCTAGGTCTATCATATCATTGTTTATGTTTTTTTTATTAGTAACTCAATGTATATTTATAGAATAATTAAGTCCGCACTTTTTCATTGCTCCATTGTGGACACTATTAAATTCCAAAGAATTTATACAAAAATAGACCTGGGACAGTATTGTGGAATCTAGAGCATCTATTCCAAATACATGACAAAGAAATAAAGAAAACCAAGAGTGATTTCTTGTACTGTCTAGCAAATCTACACAGAGATCTTCAAATTAAGAATTTGGGTGCAGAGGTGGGCAATTGTATTTTAACTGAAAAAAAAAATTCCCTCTTTCCCCCACTGGTAATGCAAATTAAACTTAGGGGTGCTCAACCACTGAGCTACATCCCTAAACAATCCCCCACCCTATCCCCACTCCAACCTCAAACCACCACCATTTTAAAAATATTTTGAAACAAGGTCACCCAAGTTGCTGATGTTTCTGGAACTTCTGATCCTCCTGCCTCAGTCTCCCCAGTTGCTGGGATTACAGGACCCTGTGCCCAGCTGGAAAAAAAAATCCACTTTTTAATTGGCTCAGTAATATCCAGAAACATCTTTGCAAACTTGAAAAGTAGCGGCTGTGTATCTGTCTCTCACAAATTCACACATCACAGGCTGCTTATTTAGTTATGAGGGAAAAGGAACAATGTGTATGGAAGGAACACATATTAGTATTGCTTATTTTTACCCTTGAAAAAAGACAAGGGCATGCTTTTTGCCAACATTTGTACCTGGTAGTGAAAGTTAGAACACCAGAGCAGTGGCTACTGCCAGTTTTAAATGCCAACATTCACTCAGTAATGTTTGTCATTGACAAAAAGGAGGTGATAAATGCTTGGATCCAAAACTCAATTCTCTCTCACTACTAGTTAAGAGACACAGGACTTTTTGTCTGGCCAACCTCTGGAAACGAGCAAAATTAAGGACTACTGCTCATTGCACTATTCTGTTCTTAGAGAGTGAATCCTCAGGGCAACATAAAAATCTACTCTGATTCCAGGCTTATTACAAGAAGATAACTTTCCTTTCCCATCCAGTCCCTAATCAAAAAATAACACAAAATGAAACCACTTATTTGCACCACAGGGTGAATGCTGTACATTGCAAGGAACCTGGGTCCCTAAACCTTACTCCACCACACAAGAGATCAAGAAGGTATGATAGAAATAGTAAGCAATCTTTATGTTAAACAAGGAGTAAAGGCAGGTGACACCTCATCCCTCCAAGGACCTATGTCTTAGAGGTAGAAACTACGCCTCCCAGAATGCAGCTTGGCAACGCCTCCAGAATCCGCGCGACTGGAGCGGTGCATGCCGGGAAGTGGGGTTTCCGCCCATGAACTGCCTGTGAAGAATTTCCTCTCGCTTGTCCAGCTCTTGCTACTCCTCAATCCTGAGTCATCTAAGGCGAAACCAGAAATTGACTCACGTCAGTGCTTCCTTTTTATTCCTAACTGGTTCTTTCCGCAGTAGAGTAAACCTCGGACCGACTTCCGTTTCCGGCGGGGTGGTTGCCTAGGAAACCAGCAAGCACCGCAATCCGGGCGGTTATGGCGGGGCTGAGCAGCGCGCAGATCGCCGACGGGGAGTTCACCGCCGTCGTGTACCGGCTCATCCGCGACTCCCGCTACGCCGAGGCGGTGCAGCTGCTGGGCGCAGAGCTGCAGCGCAGCCCCAGGAGCCGCGCCGGCCTGTCGCTGCTGGGCTACTGCTACTACCGCCTGCAGGAGTTCGCGCTGGCCGCGGAGTGCTATGAGCAGCTGAGCCAGCTGCACCC